>VWPU01001305.1:27500-110228 GCA_013398955.1 Callaeas wilsoni | reverse complement strand
CCCCGCGCAGCGCCCCGCGCAGCCCCGCGGGACGCGCAGCCCCCAGTGCCGGGGTGAGGAGAGGAGGCGCAGCCGTGCGGCCCTCCCCGGGCCCCTCCGGGCCCCCCCGGTGCGGTGAAAGGAGGGTAGCTAGGAAACAGCGAGCGGCCCGAAAAGGCGGAATTTCCAACGTGTAAAATGTTCTTAACGGAGCCATTGAGAGAGTGCAATAAGGCGTGAGGGGGAACTAATCTCCCCATTTAAATGTTTGTGGCAATTTTATCTAAATGAATTTTAATGCTAAACGAGGGATAATTCCCTATTTGTAACCCGTTTACTTCTCTTTCCTGTGCCTCTGAAGCTGTCTAACATCATGCGATGAACAATAACAATAAAAATACTGTCAAGGCATATTCTTCATTTTGAATGTGTTATAATTACAGCTGATTAAATGTCTTGGGATGTAATCGTGGGTTTAATTTGAAATGTGTCCCCCTCCAAAAAAAAAAAAGGTCCCATGGAGAAAGGTCTGTGCCCCACTTCGCTGCGGCTGCGAGGAGAAGGGACGCGTGTGCCCTCGCCTGTGAGAGGGCGGTTTGTTTTTGTCTTTCAAGAAACCTTAAAAAAACCCAAAAAACCCAAACACATAAAAACAAAACAAACAAAACGAAACAAAACAAAACCTTTAAAAAAGCAAAAAAGCGAGCCCTGTTCATTCACGTTTTGGCAGAAAAGTGTCATTACTCCGGCCTCACAAAGAAGGAGTCGAGATGTTCGGCCTCCTTGGCGGTACAGCGGCCCTTTAAAAAAACGGGGGGGCAGGAGGAGGAAAAAAAAAAAAAAAGGAAAAGAAAACTCAGAGTTTTTAAAAAAAGAGAGGGGGAGGAAGTCCCAGCCGGGGGGGAGAGGACTCCCTTTGGTGGCTTGCTTCATTCCGAAAGGTCTGCACTGCCTGCCTGCAGCTCTGCCTGCAGCCCTGCCTGCCCCTGCCCAGACCGGGGGTACCCCGGGGGACACGCAGAGCAGGGGCCCCCCGGGAGATTGCACTGCAACACGCCCGGGACACCTCCCGCAGGGGGTGCCGGCTGGCTTGGGAGAGGCTGGGGGGGGGGGGTTGTTGCATTATTTCGCCTTAATTAAGATATTTGTGTCGTTTTCCTAGCCCCGGGAATCTCTATTTTTTTCTCCTATAGCTGCGATTTGACTTAAAGCAAACGAGGTCTCGCAGCCTGCACGGGCTGGCTGGGGCTCCTTCACTAGCTGGCTGTGGTGCAGAAAGCACAAATGTGCGAGGAAATTGGTTAATGAGGGTCTGCACTGGCCTTGCTCGCAGAGGTCCAGCAGCACCTCCTCCCCTTACAGATATGCATTGCCCAGGCAATATTTTCCAAGTTTTATTTTCCTCCTTCCTTAGTACACTCAATTCCAGTAAGAAACTCAAAATTTGCACTGTGTATTAGACTATAATTTGGGAGGAAGTGGGGGTAACACTATATACAAATTTCTGTCCAGTAATGCCCTACGATATTACATTTATTAGTAGGCAACAGTTCCTATCCTGACAATTGACAGTGCAAGTTAGCCAAGAACGTTTCTTTATGCAGCCTAGCATTACTTTTACATTCTTTAAATATGAAGCTGGAATTTAAATAGCAAATGACTGGTTACATCTCCAGAGCCATCTGAATTTTGTAGCTGCTCAGCTCTCAGTCTGGGATAGAATGGCTACAAATACTGCATGGGGACAGGAAACAAATTTTGCAAGCAGTGGAGTCACCATGACAAAAAATAATTTGTTTTTATTTTAGATTCAGATTTCATTACTGCACTCAAACTACTACAACTGGGCTTTGAGTTATTATACAATCCAAACTGTTTCAATCAGAAACTCTAAGACTCAGTGTGCAATGATTATTATTAATAATAATTAGCTCCTTGGTTTCTTGATAGAAAAAGGCTATCAACAAGCATTTGTTTAACCACAACAAAAGTATAATTAGCTTATCCCACTTAGTAAATCTGTATGCATGCCAACTCATACCAAACTGCTACTTTTACAAAAAATTGCAATAATACAGATCATTTTTCCAGTCCTTTTTGCACAAAATTTATTTACAATGTATACATAAATGCTCCATGATGGGACTATGGAAAAAAAAATGCACACATGACCGATGTCTTGCCCAGAAAGAAAGTCAACATATTAAAAATAAATCTTCAGTCCATGTTTTGAGCTGCATAAAACAGGAAGTGATGTACAACGTGGTGGTTGCTGCATGGGGACAAGGATGCTCTGATGTGACAATTAGGCTTCAAATACACTGCCTTTCCGTTTCCATGCTTCCTCCTACCAGTCTCCTTAAGACACTGCCTGCAACAGCTGATTAATCATTGTTGATGACTGCAGTTTTTCCCATCCTTCCCGATTTACATCTGTTCAGGCCAATTCAAATATGGTGAGTAAATGAATTAGACATGCAAATTCACGCCCCAGGCTAGAAAGAGAGAGAGGGAGAGAGAGACGGGGAGAAAGGGAGAGAAAGGGAAGAAAGACGGACAGAGGAGGAGAGAGGGGGGAGAGAGAGTGCACATGGCTGAAATCCTAGGATAGAAGAAAGATTCTTCTGCCTGACACAGTTATTTTAATGCTCTAAAAATCCTGCAAATAAGCCCTTTCTGTCATTTGCAGGATAAGTGTAAGGCTTCTTTTTTAATGTAAGGAGGCTTCTGGAGGAAGTGAAGAGCTATGGAAACAACACACATAGTGTGGAAAAATTTCACATTTTTTTTAAAAAATCTATAAGAAACAACGTAATATGGATAACAGTATAATAGCATTTTACAATATTTCACTCTTTGTTCTCTTAATGTCTTATATAGGTATTTAGCATGTCCCCAGAAGTTGACTTCAGTTGGTGTTTTCCTGCTTTTCAGGGTCCCTGTGAAGAATTGGAACGTCCCTTGGTCCAAAGTTGACGCCAAGAACTCCATAGTCATTGCAGAAAGACAATATTTGAAATCTACCATCGCTGCAGACAACGTGTATTTCCCTTAAGCTACTGAGCATGAATGTCCATCACTTGTCCGCTCACTGCTGGCTCGCCGGTATGAAGCATTGTGGGGCTTGATGCTGACATGGGCATTCCAGGGTGGGGTGGTCCTCCATGCATCATCATCGCTGGGTGGTGAGGGTGTCCAGGAATGTAGGTATGCATGGGGGGGCCATGACGCAGCTGAGCAGGATGGGGGGGCATCTGGGGCGGCGTATAGCTTGGCTGTCCCATATTCATACCCATTGGACTACCCCGAGACACATAATCCCCTGGCATACTTTGCAGCCCTGCAAAGGGAGAGAAAGAGGTGGCGGTGAGTGGGGGGGACTGGCTGCCGACATCGGGCCCGAAGCTGCTCCGCTCGGGCACAGGGAGGCCGGGCTCCAGCCTGAGGCGGGATGCGGAGTCATGGGCGGGCGAGCGCCATTGCCTCTGTGGAACCGGGAGTCTAAGTATGGACTCTCAGTGACGGCAACAGGAATGGCCCCCAGGCCAAAAAAAACCCCAAGAACATCCTCCCCCTTCCAAATACAGAGTTTTTGGAGATAAAACAACCTTCTGCTTTTATGGTTAGGAATGTATGCAATGGAGATGTTCCTGATCTGGAAGCATGCCAGAGGCAGAGCCAGCCTGAAGATTACTAACGTCACACAGAGGGCTCTCAGGTGGGCTCCAATCCCCATAGCCTTACTCCAGCCACCTGCCTTTGCCTTCCCACCTGTAAAAGCACGCTGGGAATACAAGGCTGAGAATCTGTAGCAGCTAATGAGGGACTGGGGAGGAGCGATGGGTTAAATAGGTGTCAAGGTTTATCAACAGCTATTTATTTAGCTCTTGAGCCTGATCTCTTGGAATCTGTCCCAAGTATTTGTGCCATTCAAATAGATGCAATACAGCAGGGACATACATCACTGAACAAAGGCCTCATATGAAGCCGAAATTGATAGGATTTCTAAGTACAATTGCAAATCAAACTCATATTTTTAGACACATTAAAAATATATACAAATAATCAATAACAGTTATCAATTATTTCTTTACTCCCCTGATCACCTCTGGCTGCAAAAAAATCAGACTCGCAACTCCGTCAAACCTTTCAGTGGGTTTGGGAGAACAATAAGAAAAAAATTGGACCTAAAACAATAAAACCTCCTGCTTTCTGTGGGCCTCTGCCTTCTGCTTGGATTGCTGTAGCTGATGGGAACTGACAGGTGTATTGTTTCGGAGAGCTATAAGCTCCATAATCATCAAGGGTGAAAGGCATACGCTATTGCTAAGTAGGTTCAATTGGCTTTAGTTCTAAGTAAGAGCGCGCTGTGAATGCGCCGAACACCTTGGAATCAGGTCTCAAGGCTCTAGCAATGAATAGCTGCTTAATCTAGCCTAAAGGAACAGTTTTGAACTAATGAAAATTGCTTATAAAATATACTGTACTCACAGCTCTTTAATCAAAAAAGATGATAATATTTTTTGTAATAACCTATTAATTTAATTGGTCACGAAGCATAAAATACATCATTTAAATTTAATTGACCCAGAAACTAAGAAACAATATTTAAATTAACTAAGCTAGAAATTTTCATGATGAGGTAATAAGGCTATTGCATTCCCAAGCTTAGAGGAATGTTTTCACAGCTAATTGTTAAAACTTAGTTTTGACTTGGGCTCAGAGAAGACTACTACAATATACACTTGCCCTGGGTAACTTCAAACCCTATGTTAATATAGGCTGGGGGCACAAAAAGATCTGAAATAACTCTTTTAACTCCAGAAAGAGAGCAAAAGAAACAGAATCAGGGACCATTTAAACATGATAGCAAGTGTCTTGGTGTTTCAAACCACTTTACTATTTAAAAAAAAAAAAAAGGACACAAATTTGTATAATGTATTTTCCCCTAGAAAAAGACAAGAGGGGAAAAAAAAAACTGGGACAGTTTTTCTAGGCTTTCTTTGCGAGGCCTGCCACTGAAGATTGCATTAATGATCTCTATTTTTGTATACTGAATAAGTCAAATCCATTTGTCACACTGCAAGTGATGGCATACTTAATTTGGATATAGTCAATTAGCCTGGGCTAAGCTCCATAGCCTGCTGCGCACACCTCTATTTTGTATTCTCTCTTTTTCCTTTGCCACACGTAATCCCATTATGACGGACAGACAAAGAGAAATAAACTTGAAAAAAAAATAAAAAAAAAAAAAAAAAAAAATAAATAAAATAAAAAAAAAAAAAAAAACAAAAAACAAAAAAAAAAAAAAAAAATAAATAAAATAAAAAAAAAAAAAAAAACAAAAAACAAAAAAAAAAAAAAAAAATAAATAAAATAAAAAAAAAAAAAAAAACAAAAAAATAAAAAAAAAAAAAATCAAAGTTTCGTCCATTGCTTTCCAACATGCAACTAAGTGAAGCTGCCGGATTTTGCTTGTTTTTTTTTCTTTCCTACCCCATGAGAAGTCTCTGTTTGGCTTTTTTGGTGTCTTGCAGGTTAGCGGGAGAAATGTAACTCATGCATCAACTGCGGTTAGACAGATTTATGACACTTTGGGGACATGCTCTTTCCTCTCCCTGCGCTGCTGCAGACCGCTTACATTTTGCAAATCAGTCTGTTGCCAAGACGACGGGCTCCCCCACCTCCCTGGCTGCTCCTTGTTTTGTCATGTGCTCGGGGATGGATAATAGCATCAATGTATGGCGGCGTCGATGTACGGCAGCGTCAATGCACGGCGCGCGCGCGCATGGGGGGTTTGGGAGCTTGGAAAGCTTGAGCTGAACCAGAGGGAGAGAAAACCCAAAGGAGCCCAGGCGTAGGATGGATGGATGGAAAGGAAGGAACAAGCATGACGCTATGGGCAGGGAGAACATAGGGAAATGCAAGAAGACAAATATCCCTCGGACAAAGTGAGAACAAAGACCTCGTTTGTACTTACTTCCCCCTGGCTTTGCCATTGGTTACCTAGGTGAAGGTTACATGTAGTGCCACTGCCCCTCCATGCCCATATTCATGCCCATTCCACTCATAGGTCCTAGAGGGAGATAAAAATCCAAGAAGATGCCAGAAAATGAGCAAAGTCAACAGATAGTGCCAAAAGCCCCTTTCCAAAACACAGCACGGCAGAGGGTCCAGGACCGCTCGAGCAAGGAGATGCCCGGTTTCCCTCGGTGGTGTGGAAGGCAGGCAGAAGACAGGTGAGGCAAGGCAGGCAGCTGGGACGGCGGCGGAGGGCGGAGGTGTGTTTACCTGCAGTGGCGCGACCGAGGCCACCCGTAGGTGGGCGATGCTGTCCCAGGGGCTTACCTGGCGCTCGGATGCCCATGTGCTGCTGGCCATCCATCACGAAACCTCCCATTGGCTGCCCGTCAGGATTATAGGGTGTTCCTTGACTTACTGGAAAGGTGCAGAACATTTCTTTTTAGCAACAGCCAATAGGGTCACCTCTTCTCACAGCATCAAGATAACAACCCCCCACCATGCACTATCAATGACGGCTCTAAAAAGAGGGGAGAACATCTACTGTGTGAATTTAGCGGCTGGACTAACAAGCATACTTAGTTTTGGCTTAATTTCCTTCTGCAAGTTTGGAAATGAAGTTAGCAAACTGAAATCTTGAGACATGAGGAGCCTCGGCTCCAGCTGCTGCCGCTGCTGACGTCAATGCAAAAACCTGTATAGGAGCCGGATTTTATGGCTGGAATAGTCACACTGAAATCTCAGTGTGTTAAATTACGCCCTTGTGCCTTCAAAGGGCAGGACCTGAACACATCCATGCCAGATATTTATGTCTAATGACAAACAATCAAATGTACTTAAAGAGGAAGTGTGGCCCAAAGGCATCTTGGATAATGACAAATTTGGAGTTTGGCAATGAGACTTGGAAAACAAAACCAATTGGGAGTAATGGTCTATGATAATCCTTGATGGTAAATACCAGCACAGAGCTGCGAGCCAAGACCCCAAATAGAACCAACATGTGGAAACTTCAGGTCTTTCATAAAAATAGAAATAAATACCCACAACGTAAACAGCAAATGCTCAGCAATCCCAAAAGAAGAGCCAGGGGACAAAAGGACCCCGTACAAGTACCACTACCTGAACTGGAGGTTTTCACTGTACATTAAAAGTCGGCTTCAGAAGTAAGCTGGCTTGGGTTATTAAAGCACATAAAGCTCTACCTCATTGAATGTCTTTGAACTTTACTGAGTCCCACAAGTGATTCTGACCCTTTTGCCCTTTTGACAGGTAATAAAGTTTACAGCAATTCCACACCAAGCCATGCACCAGGGAGTGGTCACAGGAGCAGAAAGAGCTGGGAAGGAAAACTCCAAACAACTACTAAAAAAATACAAGAATAATTGGGATCATGTACAGAAAATCCGGTCACGGAGTGGATAACTTTCGTTTCCCTTTTTGAATTTTCAATGTCTTTTTTTTCCAAAATGTTTAGTCATAATGAAAGAAAGCTGGTTGTATTTTAATTGTCAGTCACTCTCAGCATTCATTTCTCATTTATTTACCAGGTCCTGGACCTCCTGGTGAATGGCTTGAGGATGGTTTTTTCCTGTGTGACTTGGATACAGTTACTATTGGGGACTTGCCTGCTCGATTGGACTGGTCTATCATGGGCTGAACTATTCTTCTTCTAGCATTAATAAACCTGCAAGAAAAAAAGAGGAAAGCAAATGGTTAGGGAAGGGATGTCTTCCACCCATCCCCAAGCCCTCTCGCTCTACTGTGGCGTTCTCCATCAGGCTGCATGGGGATGCAAATACCGCTAAACCTCTAACCCTGATGACCTTTGAGAGCACAAGCTTGGGGTTTCCAAGCTGATTTATGTTTGCCTGCTTTTTACCACAGTTGGACACTTCCATTTCATCTTTTCATGGGGGAATTAGCCGAGTTTTCAGGAAACAATGCCAGCAACGCTCTTCTCAATACAGAATGGGGCACCAAAAAAACAAAAATGTGTGAAGCCGGCGAGATGCTCGTGAGGGCATCTGCTACCTCCCCCCTCATTAGTGTCATTTCTGCCTTATGTCCTTTGACTTCTTTTTCTAATTTTTTTCTTTATCAAAACCTGTCCCTACCTCTTGCAAACCTAATTCCCTTTTAATGTCCACTATTAAGATAATGAACTGTGATGGCAGAACCCCATCAAATGAGGGAACGTCTGGACTTTTATCACCGCTAAGTCACACTGCTGGGGACTTCAGAGCCATGCATTCCTCCTAGCCATTTCTTGGTGGGCTTTTTCCCCCCTCCCTCTCTTTATGCAAAGTCTGAGGGGGTCAAGGCGAGGTCATAGCTTTACAGTAATTGAATTTATAATCCTGTTTTCTCCAGCTAGGCCTGACCATTTACAGCAAACATCTTGTTAAACTCTAATTACTGGACTACTGAAAATTCCCCCCCGAACAATGAAAAGAAGATCTTTGGAAATAATAAAAAAAAAAGGAGGTACAGTCATTTATAAAAATAGCTATCTGCAACCCCACTCTTTGGGTTTCTGTAGCTCTTTGCTTCAGTTAGTCCTGCAATGCTTACTGGGAAATATTCAAAATAATTTGGAGCAAAGCAGAAGAAGGAGAGAGCTCACAAGTACCCTGGTCTCCTCATGGTGCTGAAATCAGGAGGCTGGGAACCACGGCTGGGAACCTGTCTGAATGAAGGCCATTTGAAAAACCTCTCTTGAGGTTTCACTCAGCAGAAAGTTTACTTAAAATCCATTTGGAAAAGATCTCCATTGAGACTTAGTCATGGCAAAGCTGCGTAACCAGACTTTGCACTCTTTGTGAGAGAGAAAAAGAAAAATAAAAGTATATCTGCCACAATATTTACTAGTAAAGGAAGAAGTGTGAGTGTGGGCTAAACCACAGTACACTTGTAAAATGGGATAGGAAAGTCCACAAAGGAATACTTGATGCTTGTTTTCATTGCCTTTGCTTGGGGTGGCTTAGCAGGAGCTCTCCTACCACAGAGATAAAGCCACCAGGATCTTTCCATGGGAATCAGCTCTGCCCACCCATTTGCCTGCACCAGAGGGGAGAAGAATAGCAAACCACTGCCCAATGCTGTTTCTTTTGCCCTCATCAAAGACCAGCACAGTGACTTCAGACTCCTTCTATCTCCCATTCCCCACTGACACCCATTACCCAAACTCCTGCAAAAATTAATCAAGATGTTGAGTCTTTATCAAACCTGTCTTGAGGAAATTGGCTCAAAGGCACCAAAACCGTGTGCCAGTCTGGAAACCTTACACCTGAACTAGGTCATGTTTTGTCAGCAATAGTATTGGATCAATTTTTCTACACATTTCCAATAAACACTCCCTCTCGACTCCAGCAAACAGTGTTGCAAATCAGTTTATCATTATCTTGTACAAACCATGAAAATTAGAATCATGTGAGCAGAAGGTTAGACTAATTCTCCTTTCTCATTATAAGCACAGGTGTAGCACAAACACCATGTGAAATAAGCAATTAAAAAAAAACCTGCTTTTTTTCCTCCATTAGCTGCCTTAGCTCCATGACCAATTAGAAAATTGTTTAATATCTGTAATCTGCATTTGCAGAAAGCAATTTTCACAGTAACTCTTCGAAGTAAAACAACACCACAAAACCCTAGTGCCTCAGCCATTTCTTTTTGTGAGTCTGGCAAGGCTCTTGCTGTGTTTACTCCATCCTTCTCCTGCCTCACTGCTAGGACCTGGTAGTGTGGCAGGAAGAGAGGGGTAGCTGTGAGAGTGACTGGTCACTGAAATCACTTTTACCCCAAATAAATGCTGAGCAACATTAGGCATGTACAACCTCAACTTCACGACTTTTTCTTCCTTCTCCTCCAAACTACAAGCACTTTTAAGAGGAAGGGGGAGGGGGTCTCAAAATAATAAACTGTACTATATGTATTGTTTATATACTAATATACTAGAACAAACTATATATCTAGAGTTTACCAATAACTACCCACAAGATGTGCCTATGGTAAAACATAATCTCACCTGTTTGCCCCACGCTATCATTTGGGATATCTGCTTTAAGAACATTTTACACACAGGTACTTAACAGTTATCTTCTTCCTACGCATTTGTGTAAGTATTTTCTATAAGTAGCAGTTCTGCCAAACAGCTCAATGTTTGGATGTCTTTGGGGGGAATTCAGACACAAGAACATTTTCCTTCTGGGCAAAGTAATAAAATGACATTCTCGCTCCTCCCACTAGAAGTCAAACGGAGGTCAGCTCCCCATCCTTGTATCTGTTTAAATAAACTGGTCCAGCTGTTTGTTTCCAGGATGCCCTTTAACCTTCTGTCCCATCCTCCCCGCCTTTGTAACACAACGCTTTACTTTGCATTATAGTAGACTCCAAACCACTATGCATTTAAAAAAAAAAAAAAAGAATAAAGTATTCACTTTCAAGTTTCTTCCTGCATCCCAAACCTGGAATTTGTAAGAACCTATCAGATTAAAACAATTAACGTAGTTTGCCTTGAGAGAGGGCAATGCAGGCTGTGATGTTTATAAATCACATTTGAGAACTCTTTGCAAGCAAAACTGCGAATCAGCTGTTGCTGCAGAAATATACGGGCATGTGGTTAATTTCTTCATACTCTCAGTTTTTTTCTTTGAGAGAAGGGCTAGGATCTTTTGATCACTTTTTTTAATTTCCAAAGTGCCAGGCTGATTTGAACATCAGCAAAAACAATGGAACAGAAAAGGAAAAATCTCCCTTCCCCTTTTCCCAAATGCTCATATTCACCTAAGACAAAGAAACTCTAAATCACTTTAATCTTTAAAAATTCAGAGAAACCAGGACCTAAAAAATATATTTGCATACTAACTACTAATGAAATGAAGTATTATCAAAATACAATTTAGCATAAAACTAAAGACAGAAGTATAACCTTACTCATGTGAGTAAAGACCCAATTGGGCTCAAAGGCTTGCATGAAGTATTTTTCCCCACAGTAGTGCTCTATGTTGTGGTACCTTTGCTCTGATGAGAAAGGGGGTTTTATTTGTTTGAGTTTTTTGCCTCAAAAGAGTAGGACCAATAATGGCACAACAACATAATGTCCCCCAGTGTACAAGTTGCACTCAGCAAAGTGATGCCTTGGGCTGCCTTTTATTTTTTTTCCTTCCTCCTTTTTTTTTTGTTTTGTAAGGGGAAGGATCTGGCATGGAGAAAATATTTGAACAGTTGGGCAAACACAGAAGTTTGAAGTATTTTCTAATTTTTTCAAGTTAACTTTTCCTTGTTCTTTTCAGACACACAGGATTGCACTTTCTGCCATGTCCCAAAAAGCAAGAAAAACCCAGCAATTCCACCTGCATAATCCTAAAGAGGAGGAGGAAACCCTCTTTTCTCCCATTTGCATTTTACTAGGATGTTTTCTCTTAGGCTTCTCGCCTGGGGTCTGTCTCCAGAGGTCACGGGCAGACTCCCTGGTTGGTGCATCGCTGGTCCCACGGGTGAGCTCCAGCCCCAGCCCCGGGGATGCAGCAATCTGCCTCTGCACTCTGACCTTCAGCTTGGCCGCCCTCACTGCCACGCACAAGTTTTGTTTCTTCTCAGCAAGAGGCAGCATGGCTGGTGATGACAAAAGACTTATTTTAGTTGGAAATTGGCTACAATAATAGCAGCCAGAGAGCAAGGATTTTCAGAGGGTCACCAAACCCTCCGAAAGGCACAGCTCGCTAAGGCTCAGGTTACAGCCCAAGTGACATTTTACGCACAGATCTGTTCTTTCTCCCTTCCCCTTGTATTTCACTTCTGTTGAGTGAATAAAACAAGACCTTCCTCTGCTGTCACAAATTTCCAAAGTCACCTTAGCTCAAGAATCGACAGAGCGGTTGTGGGGACTTCCAATTTGCAGTCTTTGAATGAAATTTTCCAGGACCAGCTGTCTGAAAGGAGATGCTGAGACTTTGTGGTCTATTGAATTTTTCTTTGCCCCCAGCCCTCCGAAATGAGGAGAGTTTCACACCATTACTGACTTCTGCTACTTGGGAGTCACAGGCTGCTCGTTCTCAATATTGTCCCAAAGCACTGCATGCCAGAAGTCTGTGTTTCACTAGCAGAGCCAAGAAATTCCCGAAAATCTCTCTGCCTCATTTTCTCCTTGAGCTCCTTCTAGCAAACCAGGCGTAAGAAGAATGAGAAAGCCCACATTACCTACAAACCCCAGTGCTAAAACCTCTCATTCCCTCTGAAAAAAACAGTATCCCTCTTGACAACAAACAAATCATCATTTTTAGAATGGATGCCAAAGTAAACGTAGCACTTCAAACTGGCAAATAATTTACTTGTAAAACAGTTGCACTCTTTTCTGCATAGTGGGATCCTTCATTTATACAGCAGCAAAACAACATTCTCTATTCAGCACCTAATTCCTCAACACTTAACAGGTTTATCTCTAATAAAACCAATTTAAATGTAAAGTGTGCTATAAACCAAGATTATTACACTTCAGTAATGGCTTTATTCCTTATTTTAACATATTTTCTTTTTTTTTCTCTGTGTTTGTTTTCCAGAGATTTTTAAAAGAGTCAGTTCAAGAAAATAAAAAAAAAAAAACCGACATAGAAATTATTTCACCGAATACTTTCAAATGTTTTAAAAACAGCCTTGAAAATAGCAATCTGCCTCTGTAATTATGAACAGAAAAAATAACTGCAGACTTTCGAATGGTAATCACATCTCCCTATCCCTAAAATGAGAAATAAATGTTAAAGGAGTGCTTACTGCTGTTATTAGAAAGTTCTGATCCTGAAGTCAGTTAGTGAGCTTAATGACCCGTAACTACCAGTCATTAGCAATCCATGCTCTCTGTACTCCCTTTATTTGTAAAGAAAAAAAATCCAAGACACTCGAGAAACTTCGTTCAATTTAAAGTCAAACCTTATGAAATCATGTTTGGCAACTTTTCTTGGTTTCTCCTCCTCCTCCTCCGAACCAAAGGCAGTTCAGGACTGCAATACATCATTTACAACACTAAATGGAGGTAGGGAGGGAAGAGAGTACAAGGGCTGCTCACCACCCACTCCAGACACGTAATATTGGAATACACTCCAAATGCAGAGAGCCCATCCATCAGGAGCATCAGAAAGGTCTCCTGCAAGTTCTCCTCTTCCTCCCTCCCCTGCTGGCACAGCACCAGTGCCAGGGACCGTATATAGGGCTGAGGGGTGTCACAAGACAATATTGGAGAGTGAATTAAATAAAATACTATGCAAAAACTAGTGATGAAAAACCACTAATTAGCTGACAAATTTGATGTAAAGCACTAATGAAAGCCATGTGTGGTTCTGCAATTTAGTTTTAAAAATAGCTTCTGACTTCAAGCATTACTATGTGACCCCACCAATGGATTCATGTTGTGCATTCAGAAAAGTTGCTTTCAAGCAGGAGAGTGCTATCGAATCTCTCCCCAAGCCAAGTCTGCTAATGCAGCGAGCATATCGAGGGCAAAAATAGAAAGCAGAGAGATGAGATCAGGTATGTGCTCCTTGTAAGAGTGCTGGCTATGCTCTACATTTTGGCTGGCCCAGCACGCATCAACTCTACCTTTGGCCACCTCCTCTTCTCCCCAGCCCTTAAGCCTGGGAGCCTTCCCCTCCTGCTCCATATCATGCTTTCTTCTCAAATCACTGCTAGACATATCCTGCCACCAAATAAAAAGTCTGTATTTTAGGGAGCACCATCCCTTAATAGGATCATAGAATCCTAGAATGGTTTGAGTTGGACGGTTCCTTGAAGAACCTTCCATCTAGTTCCAAAACCCCTGCCATGGGCAGGGACACCTTTCACTAGACAATGTTGCTCCAAGCCCCATCTAAGCTGGCCTTGAACACTTCCACTGATGGGGAAGCCACAGCTTCTCTGGGCAACTGTTACAGTGCCTCACCACCCGCACAGGGAAGAATTTCTTCCTAATATCTAATCTAACCCTACTCTCTGTCAATTTAAAGCCACCTCCCCTTGTCCTATCAGTACCAGCCCCATGGAAGAAAATGCAGACATTATGACTCTCTTGGGGTAGCAGTGAGCCTGGTGGTGGCCTGTTCTCTGGACACAGAAGGGATAGTTGGTGGCTTTCTATTGAGCTGGGACCCTCAAGCTCCTGGCCTTGCTTCTCCCTTGGCCCACATACTCCCTTAGCTCCATCTCTCCGCAGGGTTCATGGCTGTGGCTGCTTGATGAGTCTTTCTAGAAGAAAGTGGGGCAGCAAACAATTCTGGTCTTGTATAATTTTGCCTGTTCCCCAGCAGAATGGAGCCAAAGCCTACTTCTATTTATTTGGCTAGTTCTGAATGGAAATAATGGACGGGACATGCTGGGGAGGAGTGAAGAGCCATTGTGCCTGTGGAAGGGCTCCCTGGAGATGTGCCTCCCTGCTCTGCCCATCTCCTGTGCTCTTCTACAACACAGGTGAGCTGCTGTTGGCCCTTCTGGTATGCTCTCCTCCTCCTTTCTTCTCATCTATATATTCCCCCCAGAAAAGCTTAGCCAACATGGAACGTTTCCAGTGAAAATCCAGATCCAGTATCCAGGCGCCTCCCCAATGATGCCAGGGAGTCAGAGCAGTGTTGCAGGTCTTGGCTGCTCCGGGAAGAACTCTCAGCAACCTCATTCCCTGACACCACAATTCCCTCGGGGTGAAAAGCAGATGTAAACTCGCCCTCAGCAGCCAGATGATGTAAGGGGAAATCTTTACATGGCAAAGCGCCAGCAGACCTGACCTTCCGTCTCTTCCCTGCTCCTAAATCCCAGCGCAGCTGTACTTTGCTGATCTCCAAGTGCCACAATTAGCCTTTAAGGAATATGGCAAGGATTCACGTAGTAGGGCAGCACTAAGGCTGCTCTAACTCCTGCCTGGGACAGCACTGGTCCCCACAAAGAACTGTGGTTGGGTACACAACACACTAGCAGACAAAATCTTGCCTCCCACAAAAACACTTGTAAGAGAAGGTGTGCAGGCTCTCTGAGAGCTTTGAAAACAGTCCAGGCTGAGATGTACATCTCCCAGCTCCGTGTTTTCACACAGCTCTGAGAAGGGTCTGAACATCAACTTCCCATCTGATCCTTCAGGAGAGCTTCCCTGGACTCTGTAACTTGGGTCCTGATCTGGTGCACACCATCAGTGCAAAACAGAAGCTTCTCTTCAGCAGATCGTGTCGAACCAATAGCCCAAGCCCCATTTGGTGGCAGGAATTAAGCTGGGAACGGGTGAGAGCTGATAGCAAAATATTGGCTATTTCTTTGAAAACATTCCTCCCTATTTCAGCAATTTAATGTCCTCTATCTACTCAGCATAACCTCTTTTCTAGGGGAATGTAGAGCTTGTGAGAAGTGCCTGCATGATCTCTGAGCTTTCTCATGCCATACAAGTGTTCTAAACACAGAGGGGCCTCCTTGAGGTCCAAGGTTTTTTCCATACATCAAATTGTGAGCCTCATTCAAACAGCTTTTTCTCTGTTCCCTCCCTCCCCACCCCACATATAGCATGGGAGTTGTCCTCCAGCCCAAGCAAGAGAAGAAAGGCTGCTCCCACATCTGGGTGCTGGTTTAAATATGTTACCACTCACTTAAGGGTGTGAGAAATGACCTGTCTATACTCCTGGACGAATCCCTTCATCCCCCTTGTCTCCAAAAGGCAATGAAGGAGTATGGAGTAACTCCACACCCAGTCACCCCACACCAGCTCCTGCAGCCTGCAGGAAAAAGAGAAGCAAGCCCAGAGTGGCCAAACCAAAACCTTTGACATGTATCTTTGGGAGAAAACACTCTCAGGGCCCCCAACGAGAAAATATACTGAAGTCCTATATGGGACCTGTGTTTTTCACATGAAACAGGCTTTGACATCATTCTGGTCTATACCCTGAGACACTGGTTTGGGGTGTTGAGGGAAGCTTTATTCCTGCGGTTGAGTCTTCCCCACCACAATCAAGACAACAAATAGAGGCACATTGATGTATTCTGTGTGATGTGGGCACCTGAAAAACTGGTTTGCATTCCTTTTTTCCTTTTTTTTTTTCCTCTCCCCAGAAACCACAAAAGATACAACTCTGAGTCACAGCCAACCTGAAAAACAACCCCACACTTCTGAACAAACTCTCCGTGCCCCAAGACATCCCACTTCAAAACATTGTTTTCTAACCACTACTAATAGCCTACTTTGTAATCTACTTTATCTAAACATAATTCCCATTAAGTGAAGTGATTCATTTTGCTTATAATCCTACTACCGACAGCATTATATTCAGGGCAGAAGAAAAGACACCCTCAGAAAACAACACCAACAAAACACACACAGGGAAGTCAGAGGAATGTCAAAGATTAAAAGAATTTGTGAGACCAGGGGACAGAGAAAGCTTAGGAATCAGCCCCCAGATGGTACAAACCACCTTTATAACCCAGGTGGGAAGTCAGACATCTCTGGGATAAATCTAAATTCAAAAGGAGCTATTGGTATCGAACTTTATCCTTAGACAAAAAAGACACAAGGACTACAGTGCCTGGGCAAGGGAAAAAATATAACCCATGAAACTGTTACATGACCTAGATTTCATTGAACAACTGTGGAAGCAGTATTTTTTCAGCATCTGCTACCATTTCTTTTATTTTTGAAAAGTCAAAAAAAAGCAGAATCCTGGTTAGTGCTAAGGCTGTTGTAGCCAGTCATGCATCACTTAGACCAAAATCATTCCAGGGCAAGCAGGGCACAACACACGCCCTCAAAAGCACGTCCTCACCCTGCCCCTCTGGCTGTGGCTCATTTTTGAGAAGAGAAAATTGATTTAATCAAGAAAAAGGCAACATTTGCCCCATTTTTACTATTTCAGGCTGAGTTTTGAAGCAGGCAGTTTGTTTTATGCAGGTGCAGCCTGGAGCGAGCGTCTGATTTAAGTGCGAGAGAGGGTCTCTGAGGGCACCTTTCTCCACGTGTTGGTGTTTCAGTTCGTGACGGTTAATCACTCTACACCAATCTCAGCAACTGTTGACACAAAATAGGTGGAGATCAGGTCTGTGCAAGCACAAAATACCAGAAAGGCAAACTATATGTAAACACTCTTCAGATAGCTATGACAAAAATAGACCAAAGCCTGACTTGCAAAGCAATGACAAGCCATTAGTCTCCCCTTTTGTCTTTTTTTTTTTCATCTATTGAAGGCATGTTATTTTTTTTTAACATATATCAAGGATATCTCTTGCACTAAAAAGAAACCAAGACCTGAAAACTGTATTTACAGAGACAGTGCAAAGCTCTCCCCTTGCTTCCAATGCAGCATTTCCACAACAAGATAATGTCCTGAATGGGCAGTTTTTTAAAGTTAAACTCTTATTTCGAGATGGTGCACATCTGAATATCAGTATTTTTAAATAAGAAGAAGCAAGCAAAGCATTCTGACCTCTACCCTGATCCTGCAGAGCACAGCTAGAGCAGGAGAGGAGAAAAGAGCAAGAGATAAATGTTTGCATGGTGCTATTTCATCTTATTTCCCTGGCACCTGACATCACATTCATTACAAAACATTAATGCACCAACTACAAAAAAGTTTGTTGAGTACAAGACCACCCCAGAAGAGGGAAAAGAGGTTTTTTTCTTGCCTGCGTATTAACCTTTTGCTAGTCAGGACTATTGGCAGGTAAACTCTCTTTGCACTGTGTGATGCTCTGCAGTGGGAACCAACCTTACTTCCTCTCAAAAAATCATCTATGTGTCTAAAATAATAGCAGGTTTGTTTTTTTTTTTTTCTCAGTGCTCAAGGTGTCACTAATTAGCCTGTTAGCTTAGGCAAAATGATTCCACATTTGCTTTTCAAATAAACAGTGCTTCCTTTGCTGATTTTTCCCAGTCTGATCACGAGCTGCCAGAGCAATGGTTAGACATATCTTTCCTTGGTGCTCCTGAATGGGATGACCCTTGTTTTGGGGCAGTTTGGGAGGTGTGGAGACTGACAAGGCTGGACTGAACAAGAAACCCAGGGTCTATTAGGTCTCCATCTTCTCCTCCACCTGAAGTCCTGGAAGCCAAGGGGAGCATTTCCCCAAGAAAACTCCTTACTCACCTCCTCTGAGCACCTTACCCGTTTGGAAAAACACTCATGTGCCATGGCGAAACTATCACTACTCCTTAAACCCACTCACCAAACCCAAACCCCACACGTTTGAACCACTGTGCCATATTTTTAAATGGCTTTACTGAACTAAAAAAGGAAATTCCAGCCTAAAACCCGGTGATCCGACAGTACCTGATGGCTCTTCATTCACAGCTCTTCCCCCTGTAAGCTATTTGCTCAGCTTTTCTAATAATACCTTGACTGCCTGGCAGCTCTCCAGGGCTGTCTAAGGAAATATGCAAGCTAAACATTTTTTCATCTGATTTCAATATTTTCTTATGAGTAACTATACAGAATTTTACCTAGTGAGTATTCCTGATTGCTGTAATTTAAGAACAGAGAAATAGACTACAGATGTAATATTATTATTACAATTGGCATTCAAGGTGAAAGGCATAACAATTAGCTAAGACTTAGTGAAAACATAAATGTAAAAATCTGCTTGAAAAATCCAGCACATGGTACGTTTAGAACAGCTAATTTACCTCACACATTTTGAACTGCTCAAACGATGTAACAATTCACCCAGTAAGATACTTTTTAAAATAGTTTTCTTGGTGTTTTGTGGGGGTTTTTTTGGAGGTGGATGATTTTCATACTGCAAACACCTACTGTCTTGTTCTCTAGAATATCAAACTATATTCATTTGTCAAATACAAAATATATATTCTTTCTTATTCCTACTTTTTCCTGCTTTTGCATGTATTCCCATTAACAAAACAGTGTTTAAATAACAACTGTATACATATTCTAGAATCACATAGAGGAGAAAAGTAAATTGTCTCCAAAATCTGATGGTTAAGTTCGTATTGCTGAAGTTGAGAGGATAATTTGTGAATGTTTTAACATTTACAAGTAAATAAGTACTTGTATTTACTATATCTGATTACTGAGAAAAGTATTTGTTATGTTCTTACACAGATTCAAATTGCATCTTGACCTTTTCTCATTTAATCTGTTTACTGCAACAAAAGCAGTAACAGATACATCTGAAAATAAGCAGATATTTTATTGGCCAAAGACTAAAAAACCCTGTATGCGATGTGTCTGGTAAATCAAGTACTTTCCCTAGTTATTGTAGTCTACAATTTGGTAGGCAACAGGGGTGAAAATCCAACCCTGCATATAGGACCAGCACCTGCTTTTGCTATGCTCCCTCACTGCTGGCCTCCTCCCCCACTGACACCCTAAAAATAGTGCTTAAGTGGGACTAAAGTGGTGCACTGGTCATGTGCTGGCCTTTTGCTCAGGGTGAGTATCACCCTCAGTGAAGGAATTGAGCAAAGATGATGACTATGCTAAATGCCCAGCCCCAGGAAAGAGCTGTTTCATCCCCTCCAGGGGTCTGGAATGGGGCTAAACACATAGGAAACACCCAACATTATCAGTTGGATTTGGGGGTGTCTGAGTGTGCTTCAGATACACCAAACCCCTGGCATACTATGATATAAAAACTACAGTGGGAAGAGAGGGGCCTGGGACTGTTTCCCAAAAGGTGGAGACTTGTGCAGCCATTCCTCTCTTTCCCCTGCCCCTTTGTGGAGGAACAGGCAGGGGCTTTCTGCATCTGCCCCATCAGCATCTGGTCCCATCTGCACCTCTCCATCTGCATCTCCCAATCTGCATTCCCCCATCTGCTCCATCGGCAACCCCACCATCTGCAAGCCAGGACGAGCAGATGGAAAGGACACCCTTCACAGTGGTGCTCCCCATTCATTGCTGGCTTCTGGGGAGCATCCCCCCGTGAGAAGTGCAGAATCCTCCTGTCCCCACCATGCCACCCTGCCTGCCCATGCCATGGCAAAGCGCTTCCTCCCCTGCCCCATGCAACTACTACAGCAAAGCTCTACCACTAGTCTTACCCACACGCAAAGAAATGGAGGCAGAAGGAAATTTCTTGCTAGAAGAGAGTTGTGTGGGGACTAAAAGAGTAATAAATTATTTCTGTGTGTCTATGCTCAGAGCTGGCTGTGCTACATACAGCAAGGTGGTCAGGTCTTCCTATCCCAAGTCCATCTCCGAGTTTCCACACTCATCTTTAGGCTGGTCTTGGAGCCTTTCTTACAAAGTTTCAACAAAATCCACTTCATCTGACTCCAAGAATAAGATTAGGGAATTTTTTTGATTACATTATTTGATAAATTTTTTTGATATGTTTGGTTGGGGTTTGTTTTGAGGTTTTTTGCAAGCCTAGGAAATTATATACAATACTGACATTTAAAGAAGCCAAGAATATAAAATCAAGAACTCAGGAGCTGAGACACCACATTACTAGAGCTGCCTGCACTCTAGTCTTTAATGTACTTCATTACAGTTCAGTTACCAGCTCATGCTACCATTTTTGATAGGGCTTAATGCCTCAAGCATCCCAATGACAATTACGTCCATTATAAGAACAGGCTGGGGCATTATAAAATAAAAAAAATCATTTTCTACAGGAAATAAACTTTGACAAAGTTGAATGACTAAGGCAGGAAGAAAAGCAAGCCAGTCCTAGTTCATACAGCCAAATGCTGCACTGGAGAAGAGGATTCAGCTCTGCTGCTTCCTTAGATTGCTTGAGAGCTACTGAGTAAATCATTGAAACCAAACCTTTCACTCTAAGTTACTGATTTCTCACGTCTCCTCCATACCCAACAGTGAGCATTGGCAATGTAAGACACCAAGGCACTCAAAACTTGGAGTTTCCATGAAACATAAAGTTTCAATGACCATTGGACCCTAAATGTGAATAAATTGCTGTAATTTTGAGTCACCTCACAGTCCCAGACCAACCCAAAACTTGTGACTGTGCTGGACCTGGACCTCTATGAGCCTCACGTCTTCCCCTGTGAACCAGGACAACACTTTTCTTTCTCTTTGCAGGGGAACTGTAAAAATACCATGCAGAGCCACAGCCTTGTATGCATATATAAGCATGTGGAGGCCAGGGAAGGACTTGGGTATTACAGCAGTAAGTGCCATAGGAAAGCCCAGCAGTAATTATTAATTCCATCTTCAAGCATGGTTTGAATACAGCTCAACAAACGAAGCACAGAAGAATGAGGGCAAGATAAAATATTGACTAGCTGCTCCAGCATTGTCTGAGCTGTGCCCTAGATAGCACAAGGGTATTTCGAAAAAAGCAGAATGGAAACACCTAATAAAGGCTGGAGCTTTAAGGATTTGAATTCTCAATTTATTTTTTTTAGGATTATTTTAATGCAGTTGGATGCAACCCTATTTAGAGAGACAGTCACATATAGACATATACATAGAGAAAGGTTATATAGGCACATTATTCTACAAGTATATAAACATCTACTCGTGTGCACCAAGACTTTTCAAAAACATAAACAAGCATCTGACACCTATTGCAGCCCTTGATTAGAATCGCTCTCTCTTCTTCATAGACTACCACCAATAATTATTTACCATTAGTTCTTAATGGGAAGGGATTCAGCTGGGATGTAGTAAACAAGAAAACCATATAGATTGTTCAATATAGCCTGACTGGCTCTCAGCTGAGGTAAGAAGTGATTGGATCACACCTGGATATTTCAATTCATTGTTTTTATCACCCGGGAAAAGCACCTTATTAACCTGTACCTGGTCAGGTCTCTACCATGTCCATATAGGCATCATACAAGTGCCCCTTCTAGTTCATATTACCGTGCTTGGAACCCTAACCTGCCGCGGGGTTAAACAACTGATACGACAGAGACCTGAATGGTTCATTTAGACTAAAGACATTTGAACTCTGCTCTCCTCCTACCTTCCACAGATTTATTTGTATTTTGCAACAGGGTAAGGGCTCCCTCATGCCACAACAGAAATATCTGACTGAGGCAAAAAGATGGTCCTAGAAGGCAACGGTGGTGATTCACAAGCAAAGTTGTCATGTTGGGGCGGGGGGGGGAAGGGAAAAATCCTCTGTGTGGATTATTTCTTTACTTTAAAAAACATAAAGCAACCCAAGGAAAAGGGTCATGGTAAAGAGATTTTGGTATTTTTAAAGACATGTGCCCATTCACGGATATATTTTCTGGCACATCTCACATCATCATCCCATTCGTGTGACTCCTCCACCATCAACAGGGGTTCTGTGCATCAGCCTGGGGAGCCCCAACACCAGGGCAGATGTGAAAATCAACATTTTTTTCATTACAGCAGAGAACTGAAGTATGCAACCAGCACATACTGAAAAGGCATTCAAAATATGACAAAAAAAAATCGTTTAAATGCTTTCAATCTGCAGAAAACAAATGCTCTCTTCACTGACTGGTCTGTGGCAAACTTCTAATTCCAGCCAGAAAATTCAGCATTCCCAGTCTGGGCTAACGACCATGCTACCAGACATGAGTTTATGTTTTTCATGCACATTTCATGTATTCCCACATGCTGTGTTGCTGCCAATAATTTATGACTGATCTGCACCCAGCCGGCCCTTCAGCATTTTATTTAATCTCTGCAACAGTGATTTACAATGACTCATCATTAATACAAAAATGTACATGTGTGTTAACAAGTTTGGAAGAATCTAAGGAGGAAGGCAAATTTTTTTTGTGAGTTGTGGCTGAATGACTTATGAGCCTGCTTAAGAAAGGCAAAACTAACCAGAAATTATATGTTAGTTCTTCCCTGCAGCAAAACACTTAGGTAGGAAGAGTTTCTTCTGCACATTGCCTTAGAAGAAAAGGGATCCAGCAAAATGTTTGAGAAGGTTGCTCCATAGCCCCCAGGATTTGGGGGGGGATGAGTAGCTCACTGGTCACCTCATGGCTGGGTATTCCCTGTGCAACCTGCACACTCAGGAACAGCTTCACAGTCTCTTGTTCCTTAGAATCCATTACAGAAAGCAGGGGCTGAATTGCCATATTTTGGCATCTCTGCCCACCACCTGTGATTTAAGAAAGCCCCACTGTCTCCACAGTGTTAAATCCTTGTGCCTCTGGGGAGAGAAGGGGAATTGTCTCAATTATTTATACAATTGTAACACCACAGCAGAATTACTAGCTCAAGCAGAGGAAGCCTGCCCTACATCCACAAGGCTTCAGTTATAATGTATTTTGACCTCCTTTTTTTTTTTTTCTTTCCTTGCACATAAGGAACTTACAAGAACACACCTGACACAAAGCCAAAGTAAAAACTCCTCATATTTGAGGTGAGATGGGTACTGAAAAGCACCCTGGAAAGAAAACCTACTGAAAGTCACTCTGGAGAAATTCCACCAGCTTTAGCTGAATCCATCCTATGTTTATCATCTTGAAAGATTTCTTTTGACGGACCATCCCAAACTGACACCTTTGTTCATATTGGAATCCTGCACTCCCAGATCCCGCAGAAGCAACACACCCTTACTCCATCATTAAACAAGACCCTGATGAGTATCCACAGCTTCTCAGTGGGCCAAAGCACCCATCATTAAACTGCCGAACAACCATATAAATTAGGGGAACACTGGGATGAAGGCTGGAGGATGTAAAGTGGAAGCCAACACTAATTTTTTCTGGCTGAGCCAAAAGACTGCTACACTACCTTATAACATATAAATTTTATGTTTTGTGCCTTTTATTCCTCCATTTTTAGGTATGTTGGAAGCGTACCTCATAGACACTAAGTATTTGGTATTTTCCTTTATTCAGCATCTTAAAGGGCTTCAAAAAATTGATCTCCCAGGGCTGCTGTGAGGTCACAGAAATTGATAACCCTTACAAGCTATGCTTATGTGAGCCCGCCTGCGTCTCCCAGATAGTGCACTTTGTAAATTAATCCTCCAAAGGCAAATATATTGTAAGTAGCTTGTTATCTCTAAAGTACTAAATTGAAGAATACATGGGATTATATTGACAGAAATTACATTTTCTGTAATGGGGTTTAATATATCTGAAATCTCTCCCATAGGCTCCTACTCTCTCTAAGAGAGGAGGGTTTGTTAATGTAGGTGCAATGGACATCAAGACCAAATTTATTCACTAAAATGGATTAGGCCATGTAATCAGAGCTTCAGAAATATTAATCTCTGACACTTATTGAACAGGAAAAAAAAACCAACTTTTGTCTGCAAACTGGCATTCCTCCCTCCTTTTTCCCCAGCAGGCTTGCTGTTTGCCTTGGCCATTTTCTGCGTATTACTTCAAAGAGGATAAGGTTTCCCATCATAAACACTAATCTAAAAATATTAGGACAATTAATTAGATACACTTAGTTTTACAAGGTATTAGATTGCAATATACTTCAAATATGACACTTGTTCTGGGATAGTGGGAGGAACCCACATTTTGATGCAGTATCAAAGGGTAATTAATCAAACTCCTTTTAAAGAGGTTTGTTGCTCTGTGATACTTAAATCACAAGTGATTTTCACTGGTTGCTTTCACCACACCCCAAACAGTTAGCAACCCAAAATCCACTGCAGAAACAGCACGGATCCTGACTTCCTTCAAACGAATCACTACGATAACAGAGCAGGGGCTCCACCAACCCTTAGCTGAAGCAAATAAATAAAATTGCTCCACACTGTACTTCAGCAGCAAAGAACCAGATTGTCCTCAAAGTTTATTCATAAACTGGATTTTTAAACAAACTGATAAAGAGATATAAGGACGTCAGTCAAAAAGAAAAATGCCTCTAACAACACTATAAAAAGCATGACAGCAGCCCCAAATAACAATATGCTCAGCAGAAATGGGAGCAATTGTCCCTTTTTTGCCCCCAACATCTGAACCTCTTCCATGACCAATGTTCTGCAAATGGATGTGCCTTCCTATTGAAGAACAGATATCCTCAGCCAGAAAGAGGACTGGTATCAAATGTGAATGCACTGAGATCTGCCCAAATGACAGGAAAATAAAATACAGTAGCAAACCTCATACTTTCTACACCTGAAACCACTCACCTGGTTGTAACCCTTTTGTATCAATAAACTGTTGGGGAGGGGAACAACAAAGGCAAGGTGTGTCCCCAAAATCACAAACGAATAGCCAGAGGGTGCTAGTGGCCATATAGAAACACTAAGAAAAATTACTTACCAATTGTTCACTTGAAGTATAGTGAGCCCTGTGTCTTGTGCCAACTGCTTTTTCTGCTCTTCTGAAGGGTAAGGGTGCTATAAGACACCAAAATAAATACAAACATTTAAAATAATGTGCTTTTTTGTCCTACTTTTTGTTTTAAATTAAAAAAAGAAAAACCCAGAAGCATGACATCTATTATTGAAAGGTGAAAATGCTGAGGTGTGTCACTCTTTTATAATTATTAATGGGCTACTACATCACTTAATTAATGGCAGTAAAAGACAAGCCAATTATAAAGATTAGTGAAGTGGAGAAATAACTGCTTAGGATACTGACAGTACCTTGATACTTGAGAAGGATATTTGTTGCATTAGCTGAAAATTTTTTGTACTTGTCTCAAATGACCAATTAGAGTCAAATAATCTATTTTTTTCTCTTTTTTCTGTTTTTAACAGAACAACAAAGAATGTGATAAAGTACTTCTCTGTAAAACTAAAACACACTGATTTCTGAGATAGTGAAGGCAAAACTTGCCCGTGCCCCAAAATAATTTGCAAATAAGATCAGCATCATGAACATAAACAAATGCCTGTGTTTTGAACACAGGCCAACACAAGGTCAACAATCAGCACATTTTTGCCTGACATTAGCATAGCTATGCTGCGCTAATCCTAAGAGACAGCAAATAAATACTCCTTTAATTGAAGATAATGTTATAATTCAATCATAAGTTTCTTGTGAGAACTTGATTTGCTTTCTCAGAAAATTTGCTTCTGCATGAATACAGATTGCTTAATAAATCAACAGCAAAAACCACAACCAAGTCTGAAATGTAGAAATATAATTTCTGTCCTTCCCATCTTTGCAAAAATGCCACTGTCCCAAAACAAAATGGCCAAATACTGCAAATGTAACAGTTTCAAGGAAAAGTCCTCTTTTGAGGATCTGGTTCAGCTCCTAACGTGGATGCCCAAGTCTCAGTACGTATCTGATTCAGACCTGGACTGCCGCAAGGTGCTTAATAGCATTTCAATAAAGATCTTTTGCTATAACTGGTTAGTCCTATCCCAACACCATTTAGCAGTTGATTGTCACAAAGTATTTGCTGTTACATATTCATCCTTCCCCCCCCCCCCAAATATTCCCTTATTCTCCAGATGTATTCTTCAGTGTGATATTACATGAGACATAAACTGAAACCTTGTAAAGCATAAGAATTTAAAATATCATAAATTCCACAATCTCATTGGTATTATAGCTATTTAGCAGATTTTACATATTCTTGTAAACAGCATAGTCTGACTTCTCATGGCTATGTTACACGCAACTATCACCTCACGTTACCAGTGATTTTTGTTTTAACTCCAGCAACTTGTCTTAACTCAGTACATCCATTTCAAAGCCCACCACCGTGGCCCTCAGCTCCATAAGAGACTTTTTATCTTTTTTCACCCAAAAACGCTGAGGAATTTTCAATTCTTTTAACAGTACTGTTTTCTTGACAGGAAGCCCAGAGTTGACCTGCACACCTGTAAACCATCCCTTGTATTTTCTGTGTGTACATGAAACAGCTCCAGAATTGCAAGTTAAAAACAGAGGGAAGGGGATTTGACTTCTTTTTTATGGGTAATTTGCATTTTACACATGCAAACATAAATTTAAAAAAAAAAAGCATGTATTTTACTGTATGCCTTTTACACACATTCATCCACAACATTCATACTTATGTCCATCGATCCGAACACAACTTTTTGCTTCCTTTCAACAAAAAAAACCCAAACCCTCCCGAGATGACTTGTAACATTTTCATCTTTACAGATTACTTCTGATTTCATTACTTTGCTATCAAGTGAGGACAGAATTATTCTTTTTTTTTTCTTATTTTGCTTTGCCACCTTACATGTGATCTAATTTTAAGTAATTGAACAAACTGTGTCTAATTTCATGCAGCAAGCAATAATTACTAGACAGCCTCTAGCTATTGGAATTGAGAAGTCTGTCTCCATTAAGCAATTTTCAATTGTTCTGGACATTTTTTTTTAAATAGACAAGACTGGATAAAATTAGCCATCAGAATAATATTGTCACTGTAAAAATAATTGCTTTAAAAGTCCCAAGCTACAAATTCCTCAAATTGTGGTATGTCTAAGGTCATCTGATTTTTTTTTTTCATATCCTAGTACAGCATAAACTTTTACTTTCATGATAAATCTGTAATTGCCATAATCACATGACAGCTTGGGATTTCACACAGCTAATCCCTCTTAGCTAAAGGGTCACAATGCGGCAGGCTTTTTAACTATGATTCGGTGTGCTTTAAAGTAATCTTAAACACTAAGCAACCTTTTTATATAAGCTTTCTGTGGATCATACGAGTTGTTCCTTTGTAGACTAAAAATAAAATAAAATAATAGAAATGACTTGACAAAGAATCAGCGTGCCACAGGCTAGGTTGCTATAAAAACACTCAAAACCTTGTTGCATTCCCACCCACAGGGCTTGGAAGGCCTGTGCTACAGGCAAAGGCAGACATCACATTGCAACAGAGAGAAAGGGGAAAACCCTGAGAACTGACATTTTATGAAGAAATGGGAAATTCAATCAAAACTGTTGCTGTTGGTCTTTAGTCCACCTACGCAGGAATGACCAGTGTCTTCCAAAAACTTGCTAATGGCTGTTTGAAAGAATAAAGACAAATATACATAGATATGAATATACATATTTGTGTGTTAGATTATATTATATCTGTATGAATATGTATAAAACATATCTAAGCCAAATTGTTAAGTTTAAGGTAGTCTTGTGAGGAGCAGAAAGTTGCATTTCATCCTTATGGGTCCTTTCCAACTTGAGATATTCTATAATTTTACTAAATATATAAATATATATGGAAGAATGATTAAAAACACTGCAGTGACTCCAGCTGACAAGTCCACCTATCACTCTGGATCACTTTGGGATATCAAGGCAAACTGTTCAATAAACAGTGACTTGAGACCTTTACTTTGTTGTGTACATTAGCTCCTACCATTATCTCTTAAAAGCTTAATTATTTGCAAACAATTGATCAAGATGGGAATTGGAGAAAAGAGACACCGGACCACCAGGAGAGCTGCGATGCATTAGGAGAGCAAACAGAATTACCTTTAGGTCTTATAATCAGAATTAACGATTGGGACCGTATGCAGGGCAGCATGAGAAGCTGTAACACTCATGCTGGACTGTTTTCCATTTGATCTGCATTAACACCTCAAGTGAAAGCCATAAAATGGTGATTACAGATGGGAAGGCTGACCCTCCTTCCCAGAACTAGCCCAGCTTGTGTATACTGGAAGACTGCAGACAGGCTTTCTTGCCAAGGCCAGAGGAAAAGGGCAAATCCAAGGGGAAAAACAAGTAGGAAGCAGGCAGGTTAAAAAAAACAAAACAAAACCAACCAAAAAACCCAAAACAAAAAAGGGCATTTAAAGAAATAAGACTGACAAAAAATAAGGGCTCTGAATTTGCCTCTGATATTTTCTGATCAAGCCTGCTGCTGCTGCTACAGAACTATAGAGCAGCATCCACCAAATGATATGAGACCTTGTGCTTTTCCCTTTCCATAAATCTAGCGCTGAAATGCGGATTGTTTGGCACCATTAATGTGTTTTTGAGGCTCTGTGGTATTACTTTTAATAATGACTTAGTACAGAAAGTGATTGCTTAATAACACCATCAAAGTCTGCATGCAAATGAAAATTATCCCTGGGGGATATGCCCAGGGTAATACGAACAGTTAAGGAACATTTGAAAAGGTAAAAATAACTATGCAAAATATGAGTCAGAGCAGT
Source organism: Callaeas wilsoni (assembly GCA_013398955.1). Lineage (NCBI taxonomy): Eukaryota > Metazoa > Chordata > Aves > Passeriformes > Callaeidae > Callaeas > Callaeas wilsoni. The sequence goes on along the minus strand of VWPU01001305.1, from coordinate 81,257 downwards.
CATTTTAGCAGTAACAAAGAAATCAAAGTGACAGAGAGAAAAATTTAACTTTCCATCATATTTTCTCATCACTGTTTTATGAATGGTGTTTAGCGAGCAGTAGTCTTAATAAAAGCCCATTTTTTAATGCAGCTGAGAGCATTTTCAGCAAAAGAAACAATAAGACTTTTTTTTTTTAATCACCTTTGACTACAGATGGTGGGTAAAGTCTCCATTAGGTACAGATGGAAAGCATCCAAGGTTGTCTCTTAATGCTACACCTTGTCCAAATGTACTCCTTTCCTCAAATTTTCCACCCCAGGCAGCAAATGCTGAATGCCAGGACAGCGACAGACTTTATCTGATCTGTAACCCAGCATCAATAGCACTCCCTCCCCTCCTCCTCTGCCACAGCGGTGCATTATAATGGTGCCAGAAAAATGGGAAAATAATCCTGCCCTTCTCACCCCCCAGATTAGTAATTCCTCACGGCACCGAACGGGCTCAACACCAAGGCTGCCAACGAGCTCTACTACAGCACTGAGGCAGAAGCAATCCCCAAGAGAAAGGTTGCATGCTCTGTTAGTAGGAGGCTGTGGCAACCATCCAGTATTGCCCTTATCGTGGCAGTGCTGTCGCTTGGCTGACCGTGCTGGGAGAACCATTTCGAAAGCCCTTTTATCCCCTTCCTCCAGCCCTCTGCCTGCTCTGGAGCTCAGTGTAATGCACCAAGGTGAGATGACCTTGAGCTAAACTCTGGTAGGTGATGAAGAGAAATCACCCCCTTAAAATTTATGCCCAGGAGTGTTTATTAACTGTTTTCTAACATCAAAATAAAAAAGAAAAAAAATCTCAACACTGTGATTTTCTTGTTTCTGAAGAGAAGCCCAGCCTAACCCAGTATCCTGAATAAAGCCCAAGGATCAGCCCTCCCGTGACAAACTGTACGTTGACTTTATGCTGAACTCTAAATTATTGCTTTACCCAAACTTGTCCAGGGTTAGCTAAGGTGGCAGCACAGCCATTTGAGTCTCTTCCCTTCCCCAGCCTCCTTCTGGTTTGCATTTGAACTGTTTACATTAATGATCAAGTTGATCTATGAGAAATTACTATTTTTTTTAATATCCATAATGCTTTCCTATTGTCTCTCAGCTTTATGAATTAGTTTTACTGTTGCAGTGAATGCTTTTTTTGTCTCCTGACTGCACATTATCAAAGGGACACTTTGTGCCTTCCATTTGCATTACAAAAGCAGAGCATGGTGTAGTCTAAGAACAGAGCTTGAATTTATAGCAGTCGAGTCCTAGATCCTCACACATTCTAGCCTCCTAAAGAATAACGGGGGTTTCTGCACTCACAAATTAGCCAAAAAATGGTTGGATCACTATCCATAAAGTCATAAGATTGCAACCTCCTTTCTTCATCGGCCACCGGCATGTTGAGAGGGAGCGATAAAGAGAACGCGTGGAGTCTCCTTGCCTATTTTGCAGGCTGCCTGAATAGGTTTATAGACCATCCCTGTGACCTGCTTTATATTCAGGCAAGGCTGTAAAAAGTTGCCAAGTTGAGGTGATCTGGTAGGGAGGGGGGAGAAGAAAAAAATTCAACTCGGAAGCTGCAAACTCGATCCTGTTTATCCCGTGGGACTGGCTTGCACATTGGAGGAAATACTAAAACACTGAGAAGGAAGTTGTTTTATTAGAAACGCATCTCTGAGTCTGGGAGGAAAAAAAGCCTATGCAAAGTTTGCACAGTCTTTTCCTTGGCTGAGAGTAGTGAGTCAGCCTGATAATGCTGTTGAAGTGTGAGCTGGCTTTGGCATTTCAAGCTCCTCGTTGCTTTTTCAGCACAACAAGAAAACATAGTCCATATGACACGGTCAGGCTGCAGACAAAGCCAGCCTTTTCCTCTTTCAAAAGAAAATATTTCCTCAACTTATTGTAATAGTTTAATATCCCCGCAGTAAGGCCTTTTTTGTAAAATTACTGTTAATAAATCCTGGTGCTGCCAGAGTTATTGAACTGCAAACTATGAACACAAAATCAACAGATGAGCTCAGTCTTCTGAAGTCAAAAATGCATCAAAATATGTAATGTAACTAGATGCTGCATTGCTTTGACTTGCCTGTATCCCTATGGTGAGGCCAATAAGCTGCTGCTTGGCTTCTGCCTCAGCCCATTCCTATGAGATGGGCTCTGAGACACTGCCTATCGTCCTTACAAAAGGGTTTTCAGACTGCTTTGGCAATCCCGCCAAAAAATAAAAGGTGAGGAAAGGAGGCAGAATCTGACTCTCCTAAGGCAAATACAGGGTGTAAAAGACAGAGCCAATACCCCAGAAATTTTAAAATCTGAACATATGTTCACAGCCAACCTGATTAAACAGGGCTGGGGTGGTTTTGCAGGCAGAGGGAGGGAGGAGACATTTCCTTTGTGGGGGTTTACAAGGAGGGAAAAGAGGTACTGGCAACAGCAACCCTTTTTAATGAAGAAGTTATGCCGGGAAAAAAAAAAAAGCTTCTCCTTTTCTCCCATTTGCCCTTTTGTAAATAATTTTCTTGCAAGAGTTGTCTGTGAACAAGTTTTGGCACTCACTAATATAAATATCCTTTCCAAAGCTGATGGAGAGACATGGTATGGCTTGGGATGCGCTGCCAATACTTCTCTGGTGGCCCCATCAAATTACTCATAATGTGAACACTCATTAAGGGAAAAAAGTTCAGATCATCCCTTGCACAGGATATTACAGAAGTCAGAAAATGGAAAAAGCTTTTAACTCATCTAATCCATCTCCTGGCTGCTACAATATTATTCCTTCCATACCATATATTACTACCCACTGACTTTTCCAGTTGAGCTTTAGCTAGTCCAAGCAATGGTGCTTCTGCTATTTCCTTTTGGAGACACTCTGATAGACCTCAGTCTTTGGAGTTTACTCTGGCTCCTACTGATTTTCACTTCAAGCCGAGTCTATGCAGACACTCCCATACCATACCTGGGTAACTGAGTGGAGCTTTTCCCACGTTAAACATTCCTTTGGTGCCTGTATGTATGTGCACGCAGAAACACACACACCAGCTTGCACGTACACATTAATTTGTCTTAATACACTTAAGAAGGGATTTTTTTACTCTAGGATCAAGACTACTTGTGCTAATGTGACGTTGGTGATGCGCTTTTGCATCCTCTGCCATTTTTCTTTATTATTGTTATTAATTATTGGTTTTCTTTCACAGCCTAAAACTAACCAAGGACAGGGAAATAAAAAGAAAAATTGCATCCAGAAGTTTAGCAAAATTCTCCTCAATGCAGCCCACAGTCAAAAACTATGAAACACTACAGCCAAGTGACACCAAAGGAACTGAGGAAATGCATCATCTAACTGCAACTGCCTTAGAGTTAAAATTCACAGCCTTGAAAACCAGCTTTTCAGTTAGGCTAACATCTTTATCAGGCAGCTGCGAAAAGGCAGGAAGGCAAACCCTAGCCTTCCCTAGGTGAGCAGCTTTTGGGAAGGAAGAAAAAATATCACCGGCATGCCAAAGGAAATCCTGACTACCTGATAACTCTGTAAAAGCACTGCTGTTGTTTTTAGAGCCAGCCTAAGACAGATTAGCCCAGGTAAGTATCTCCTAACCAGAAGCCTTTTCTCAGCAATAAGTCACTGTCCTTATCTACCTCAAATGACTTTCTAAACAGGTGGGCTCGGAAATAACTCTACAATCTCTGGGAAACGCCAGTGCCAGTAGTTGTAATCCCACAGAGTTAAGCCAAAAGCTTTTATTTGTGCTTTTTGCTCTTTTTCCCAGGCTGTCTTCAGTACATCAAGAGCTCCCTCTGTAAGTGAGGGATAAACACACTCCCTTATGCCTCCATCCCCTACTCTACACACCTGCGTGATCAGGTGGATGGAAGGCTGCTGTATTCAGCCAGATCCCTAACATGAACCTTAGGCTTTTGGATGGAGCAGGAGCTTTAAGCAGGTTTCCCAAAGTGGTAGTACTCTTAAGGAGCAGCCACCAAGCAAATTGGGAAGCCTCCTGCCAGGAGCTTGAACACCTTTTTTCCTGGAGGAACCAAGCCATCATGCAAAGGGAGTTCAAGGCAACAAACACATCGAGGTGCCAATGTTCAACACCAAGATGAGGGGGGTTACATTCTATTTTACATTTTCTATTTGAAAACAAAACAAACAAAAAAGAAAACTACCACCGAGTAAGGAGATGAAAAGATAAAGCTGCTATTTTGCAATGCTGCTTTGTTGGCATGGAAAGTCCTTGAACAGATGCCCTGTCCACCATTAAATATTCACAACATATCCTTGTAAAAGAATAAAGACCACTCAACTTATAAGCAAAACCACAATGTGTTCTTCATGGAAAAAAAAAAAACAAAACCAAGAAAGATGCATTTAAAGATCTGGGAAGAAAAGAAGAGAAATAAGGAGGGAAAAGAAAAAAAAAAAAAGCCAGGAAAACACCCCTGTTCTCTGAAGAAGCAGAGACTCTTGGAAGTAGTGCACATTCTCTGGCATTAATTTTCCCACTTAAATTACAGTGATGCTGTAGCCTCATCTCATTAGAGATCATTGTCCCCAGTAGACAGTTGTGTTTATGGGGGATTCTTGCTGTTCCACACCTGCTGCTCAGGTTGCTACGTGATAAAGCCTGCATACAAACAGCAGTCTTGAGGTTGCTGGACTGCAACTGATGAGCCCAGGCTAATTCAGGGGTGATTATGTAGTTTACTGGACCACTAAACCTCTTTAAGCTTGTAATTACTGCCTATTTGAGTAAAGAACATTGAAAAGCAATTCACTGCATCATGCCTGCCACAGCTGGAAGCAGGCTGCCAGCAGTCTGTGGGGACATTAAAATCTACAGGGACTGGGATTCGAGCACAGCTCGTAGGCACTGGCGGCGGCACAGCCAAGTGCGTTCACATTCCAGCTCACCTTTTCTGACCAGGCGTGCTATTAAAGGTGCAATGAAAACTATAGAAAAGCAATAAAGATGACAAATAACGGGACGTAATTGAAAGAACTGCATTTTAATGACTTTCCCACTCTTCCCTCTCCCCTTATATTGGCTAAAAAAAATTAAGCCTTTTTGTCATGACAAGAGAAGGGAAAGAAAAGGCCTTTTGCAAAAGGGGAAATGCACAGCATATATGTGTTTCTGTTTGGAAGCTGGGGGTTTCCCTCATGTGTGAAAGCTTTAGAAAGAATAAGTTTACTTGTAAAGTGAATGCACAGTAAGTCCTTGTACGTGTTTGGCAGAAATGATAATGCAGGGGCATCTTAATCCCTGAATCTTCATTAAATCCTCCTCACTGAGCCTTCATGAAACCCTCCAAGAGTATCCCAGCCCTAAACCACCACTCTGAAAAAGAACTCCATCCCATGCAGGATCACAGCAGTCCCTACTATGAAGACAAGATTGTGGGTTTCTTTCAATAACAAATAAATCTATCTCTGATTCTATTTGTCTTTTGAGTTCTGACCCACTCTAACCCTCCTTTTCAAGTCTGCCCCTGCAGCTCTCAATGAGCAGGAAGCTATTAAAAAGGGCATCTTGTTTTTTTGCATAATTAGCAGTTTTGGGAACAGAGTCTGGGAGAAGAAGAGCAGATCAAATGGGACCTATGACACAGGCAGAAAGGTTGGTAATAGGGATTTTTACAAGTGAGTAAACAAAGGTCTGGAGAGGATTGCTCCAGCAGAGCCGGAGAACAGCACTGGCGAAAACGGAGGGATGTTGCCAGTGTCACCACTGAGTCCCAACACCACTTAGCATCGCTGGGAGCTCCAACCAGGTGGCAGCGCCTGCCCATGGGGCTCCAGCTGAAGAGCCAGGTCCTTGGAGCCCTCCCATCCTCCAGCCACTCCACAACTATCCCTGCTATTAGACTGCCATGTGTGAGGTCCGGCAATGGGCCTAACAAGCCTCCCGATTAACTAACTGCATGAAATGGGCTTTAAAGCCTCCTAGGACATTTGGAGATGCAGAATTCATCAGTGTCATTTCCCTGCCCCGCTAATAACTGCCACAGCTGCCTGGGAGAATGGGGTGTGGGAAAAGGCAAAAATAAACAAGGAAAATAAAATAAACCATTGCTATTGATACAATTAACCCTGGACTGAAGTAAATTTAAGAGATGGGGCCTCTTTCTCTTCTCATCTAATAAATTTCCTTGTTTTAAAAAACATGGAAATGCCATCTGTAGTATTAATCTCACATGTATCTAAAAAGGGAAAGGGGAAAAAAAACCCCATGCATGCATGAGCATGCTACTGTGAACAAACATCAGCTTTTAAAGGAGAATGTAAAAGCTTTCAGGAAGTTTATTCTTAAAAAGCATGTAAATTCCCAGTCACAACAATCCTCCAACTAACCCCATCCAAGCTCCAAAGAGCCACAGGCTTGTGTGTTATCCAGCTATCACTCTTATTAATATTCATTAGGCAGGGCTACTTGCATTTTCATAAGCTGCAAAGGTGGCAAAAGAAACAATCAGAATTCTTTAACACACAGGCATTATCAATTCAACATCTGCCAAAGAAGAGTGCATACAGATATGAGGTTGAAATTCAAATGCAATTTACCTGGGCTAGAGCTGGGCTTCACTTTCCAGCACCCAGCCAGCTATTTCAGGCGCTCTCATTTTATCCATCCCAGCTTTTACCTCCCCATAAGTTCACTCTCCATTATTTTTACCTTTAAAATGAGAGTCCCTCATAAATTCCCTCCTTCATTGCTTAGGTCTAATGAGTTCTCTTCTGCTAAAATAACACAAGTTCAGTGCAATCGCATATATGAATAATACAGACAAGTTTTAACTCAGTAAACTTGACTAAGCAATTCTGCTTTCTGGCTAGAGAATTCATTTATCTATACTCATTTAGTGTGTGAAATCCCTTTGGCTTCAGAGTACAAGCCTGTACAGAAATCCACTTTCTGACCAGCCTGGCCTTAAAATTTAACTCTGAGAGATGAAATGAAAAGTCTCCAAAGAAAACAACTGTTCTAATTAATTATGTACCCAACCTAGCAAAGAAACAAGTCTGATAATGCTAACCAATTTCAGAATAAAACAGATACATGTTCTCAGGACGATATTTCTATTCACAAGAACGTGCACCAAAAAAAGTGTGACCAAGATCTCCTGAGAGCTGGGAAAAGGCAGATCACAATTCTCCTCCAAATCTCCAGATTCAACCCTAAATTAACATGCATTTGCCCACACATTCAGTATGTATTGATTCTTGTCCTTATAAAAACACCATTAAAAAGGCTCAGACCAGGATATGACTCTTCCCTCTTGGAAAATTTCTTGGACCAAGAGGACTCTCCTATAAAAAATAAAAAAATAACCTTTTCCCCCAAATTCAATGCAGGTCTCTACCCATTTCACTTGGATTTCAAAAGCCTCCAAAGACCTAACTGTATTCGCCCTCACAGAGGGTTGGTGGAACCAAGCTTTGCATTTCAGTGGAAATATTCATGGTGTGCAGCATTTCCCAGGGGCTGGTATTGGCCAACACCTGGGGACGAGCCCTGAAATGGCAAATCTGTCTTCACTTGTGTAACTTCAGATCTGGCACTTAGCTGCAGTGAACATGGCCAAAGCCTGGGCTGCCTAAAGGATACGTCCTCAGCTTTGTAAGGTGAGACCCTGGATGGGCACCTTCTACGGGATGATGAATGGATGAGGCCAGGAGAGGAGTTTTTGGAAGGGGCTTTCCAAAAATCCAAACAGAGTCAGCTACAAGCAGCCAGTGCCCATTCCATCCCCAGCCTGAGCATCCCTTTCTTCCCAGGTCTCTTTCAAGGTCTAAGCACATCAAGCACCACATACATGCAGATGCCGTTACAGAAACTACCATAAAAGAGACAATCCACATATTTGGAAGCAAAAGCATGGAGACAGTGTGCTGCTTTCAGCACATTTATGATGCAATGACCATTAACAATTCACAAGAACAGTAACAAGATATAATCAATTAATCTTTTCAATATCAAGCTCAAAAATCCCTCTCTGCTTTCCCCTCCTTTCTGAACAAAACTCATTTCTTTTAGAAAGACCTAAATGAAAGTAGTTAGAAACCAAAAAAATGTCACCACTAACAAGTTACAAAGTAAGAAAGAGCAACCAGGCACATTTGATCTTGTTCTATAGAGGAACCTTTCTAAGATGACTGCTCCAATTAAAAAAAAGTTGAATTTATCATTTTGATGATAGGAGATTATGAACTTCACTATTATATGCATATATTTTGTTTAATGGCTTAGTTTATTTTAATAACAAAGAGAAACTAGATCTTTACAGATGAAAGCTTTATTTCATGGCTTCAGTACAACTGGGATTTTTAAAATCTGTGATGTTAACCAAAATGTGATAATGGATGTTCTCAAGGGCCCTATTTTGTAGCATTTTATGCAGAGCCAAACTGTACACGAGACATTACAAACATGATGTTTAGCCCTATTTTAAGAAAGTACAACTGATTCCAGTGTCAGAGGCCCCTGTAATTGTTTTCCATCTGCTCCTCATGCCTCTGAACTTGTGCAGCAAAGTCTGACTGTAGAAATGCTGTGACAAAGGCATTAGGTCTCTGAAGATTTGTTATGAAATTATATTGAAAGGCACCATTTGTAGGATTTTGGCTGGAAGGGGACAGGAGCGATTGCAACATAACTACTTTATCTACAGCACCCTTGCCTTGAAGCATCTGTTGAAATCCAGAAGAAGAGAGACACAAAAAACATGCTAGAAAAAAAAAGCTAACTCTGCTATCATTTTTATGTCATTTACTTCCTAAGATAGAGATAATCAGAAACACCTCATCAAACTTGATCATGCTCTCAATGCTTCTGAAGAACTTCTCATCTATTCCGCTTCCTTTTATTCTCATGTTAGTAGATTGAAAACAGTTGCTTCAGACGACGGCGGCACTCATGCGTATGCAGCATCAAGGATGCTCTTCTTTTATACACTTCATACGTGTACATAAATCTTTATGCACATAGAGGTGTGCATACACGTATGGGGGTCTATGCAGCTTTGCAAACCATGCCCTCCACCCCCAAAATCAGGGACCCAACCACTGTTTTTGGGAAGGCGGCCCAAGATGGCAACTCATGATTAATGGCTGTATCATCCCTGGCTCGGTGGCGGCGAGGCCCCGGGTCTAATCTGCCAAACATCCCCTTCGTCTGCAGCCGATCAGCAGATGTAAGCACATAGGCCTTGTCAGCTTGACATATCATTCCTACGACAATGTCAACGAGTATTAATGTTCAATTATCTGTCCTAGAAATAACCCTCGCCTTTACGCATTGTGTAACTGGGCGCGTGGCACTGTGGTAATCCGAACGACAAGGGCAGAGATGCCCGCACTCACCCGCTCACTGTGAGTTGGCTTCCCAACATCGTGATGACATTGCCTTGCGGTAGCGCATGGATGCCTTCCCCCTCCTTCCTCTCCCTGGTCGTGGTTTGCTGGTTGGTTTTTTTCATGGAAGGCATGTTGCAAAGACCCCAAAGACCTTTCTCCTCCTCTTTGCATGTTGTATGCTGCCCATCAGCATGCCGAGTTACGCTTAGAAAAGGCGTATTTTGATATCACACCTATGCAGAACAACAAGGACTTTTCTTGTTTACTTTCATGGAGAGCCAGAAGCTTCCCATCACCTGGCAGCCTCTCTTTATGTTCCCTGCTTGTGTATATATATGCATATATCTCATTTACCATCAAACACAAATGTCAACAGTGTCTTCTTCCAGGGCTGTGTCAAGATCAATTCAACCTTCAACTGCAGGGCTGGAGCAATTTGGCCAAATGAAACATTACAGGTTCCTTTTGTTAAAGCAATTTTAAAGTAAGACCCCCGAATGAGAGATGATTTGAAAAATAAATTCAAGTTTATTCCTGGAATCTTTGTTGTTTTTTTTTTTTTTTTTTTTTTTTTTTTACTACTGCTCAAATATTAATATTATTGATCACGCTAAATTCAAACAGAACTCTAGGAGTTCTATTTGAAAAATAGAACTTACCAAATACTTTTTCTTTCAAATCAGAATTAGGGTCAAATTGCCAGTTGTTTGAATAGTCTGTGACAGAGTTTGCATAATTTCTCTTTTTGTTGTTGTTACTATGGCACAGCTTCCTTGAACTAACATTCAAAGGTTATCAGCTCTAAGTTATGCTTGCTAAGTCTTCTTATACAACTCACAATCAGAAGGAGGGAGTGGGAGGAAGCAGTGTGATAACCAGTGCCAGCTTTGAGATAAAGCCCTCCACCTAATCTCTGTTTATTTAGACAACCATCTAACCGCAGCACTGGGCGTAAAAACAAACCAGGTGTATGGCTAAGGGAATTTTTCCTCCTTTATCATGATTGCATTATATTTTTGGGCAAAGGAAAGCAGAGCCTCTTTCTTTTTTTAAGATTACTTTGAAAATTTAAATAAGCCCAAAGTTTGAGGTTTTCATGTTTGGATTCGCTTGGCTGGACGGGCTTTTTTTGCTTTGTTTTGTAGGAAGGGGAGGTAATGGTAACAAAGCACATTCTATTCCACGCTTTTTTATTTCTCGAGGTTTTGGAGAAAAAGACTTTACCATGTCACATTTACAAAAAAACTTTAAGAATTAAGTTCCTGCTTTGAATTATTTTCTGCCGGAGGGGATTCGGGATGTTTGGAATAAATACAAATATCATGGGATCAAACTGGAATAAACTGAGCAGTGTTTTAAATGTATTTCCCTAAGGAGCTGACAGAGAGTTGGGCACCCAGCACATTCCGCTGCATCAGTGCTGAAGCTGCTTTTCCAGGGCCGAAGCTGCTTTTCCAGCCCAGGTGCCAAAATAGAAAAGCCCTTGCAGGTCAGGCTATGAGAAGCAGTAAGGTGTCTGGCTAAAGGATAACTGAGCCTCCCTCCAGCTTCAGCAGCAATATTAAACAGTAGTGGGGAGCTTGCATGTTGGCTGATGGCTCTACATCTCCTGCCATATGAGCTCGAAGTTGCCTCCAACATATTCAAACCCAGTTTTCCCCCTTTTTCCCCCCTCTGATAATTCACCTCACTGTTTACTCAATCATTTTAGGAAGAGGGAAGTGATGAATATTGCTGAGTGTCAGGTTTTTTGGTGCAAGATGAATAACCCCGAGGAGCAACTTACACTGAGTCCCAGGGTCCTGTCAGCCCTAAAATTGATGATGTTTTCACTGTAAGGGGTGGAGACTGGGACACATTAAGGCTCAATAGGGGAAGTAAATGGAGTGAATTGACTCAGCAACTCTGCCTTTTACCACAGCTTCTAATAAGGATAAACTGATTACTGCCAAATGTACTTTAACATCACAGAGAGGGGAGGGAAAATAAATCGATCTGCTCAAATGAAATAAATGCCATACCAGAAGTTTTTTTAGAAGTGAACTTTTACATGCAGAAGTGTAGAAGCACATTTTGGCAGTATGCTCTTGCTTCTTTCTGTGTTGCCATTTGCCACTAAACCAAAAATGAATTTGTAGCCTTAAAATGCATCCTAAAGATGAACGCAGTAAAATGATCTCTACAAAGCCAACTTATCATTTTTGTAATCTCACTCTCAAATGACTTGGATAACAAAGAGGAGCACGGCAATGCTCACACTGTATTTCAAATGCTGACTTTATGTCAGCATCTTTTTACGGCAACTGAGAGCCCGGATGCTCCTCTTCTGCACCAGGCAGCCGGGAAGGCAAGTAGGCGGCAGCCTAAGTTGCCAGGGGTGACTATGGAGCTGACAACCCCGGGATCCAGCAAAACCCGCCCTGACTGATGGCTTCTGGGTTCCTGCTGACCTTTGATCCCTTCTGGTTTGGTCAGGAACAAAAGAGCCCGTTCACCAGGGCCCCTCACACGTACATTTAACGAAAGCAGCCATTGCCTATATGCTGATTAATGTGTTTGCCTTAAAAGCGGCAGGAGGAGGACCGGTGGCCACCCCGTGCCGCTCTGCAGGTAAGCGCCAGCTTATCTAGCTTGTACGTCACACAAAATAAATCAGGGAAATCCACCACGAGGCACATAAAAATGACTAAAACAGGTAAAGACAATTTTTGTCACTGATGCAAGAAGTTGCCGAGAGTGGCGATGGTGCAAAAGCACTATCCCAGTGGACCCAAAAACCTGTGGAGAGTTTCTGTCATTAGAGATTTGATGCTGCTCTGACACCGAGGGCCATCAGCAGCTCAAACACGCTGTTGCAAAGATGCTGTCGGCTACAGCAACCATGGAGGATGCTGTCCAACCCTCAGCGGCAACTTTCATCACTGCATATTGTCACCATAGCAATGAAGCTGAATGCGGGCAAATGACAAGGGTCTGTCATCACTCAGCCCTGGCCTGACAGCCCTCAGCACCAGTCGCTGTCATCCAGCCTCAATACACAAATAGGTCCTCAGCAGGCCCAAAAGTAATAATCTGCCCCTCCTCAACGTCTTCGTTTCACTAGCACTCCCAGTAGCAGTGTGCAGCCCTTATAGCCCCTGGAGATGGTTCTGCTTTATTCCCCAGTGAGTTTTTGCGCTATAGGGAAAACAAAAAGTCAGAAAAGAGGGAGCCAGAAGGGAGACAGTGGTACCCAAACATCAAATATCAGAGATAATCAAGGAACAAAACAAAAAAAAACAAAAAAAAAGAAAAAAAATCTATTGAACAAATGGAAGTAAAACACGAGAATTAATGTTTGAGAGGAAAACAACACTTCCTATGTAATGGCTTCAGCAAGGAATAGCAGTGGTACTGTGAAAGTCTGAAGCTCCTTTCTAATATTAAACATGGCAGTTGTATATAAAATGCATCCGCTGCTCCCTTCACAGAAACAGGTGTTTGGGGTGAAGTCAGGATAACTGGCAAGGTATGCCGGGCTGTCACCGACAGCAAGCACGGCCAACATGCTGCCCTGCCTTCACGCCAACACCAAAATCAGGGTCCCAGCTATTTTCACGCTCTTCCTGCCAGAGATGCCACAAAGAGACAATTAACTTGGTCTACTTCCCTGCTGCCTGGGTGGAAGTACAGCAAGAAATGACAGAAATCAGAGATGGCAAACACTATCTCATCTAAAGCTTGTCTGCCTCCTTGGATTAATCATAACATCTCTATTTCGGGAGAATTTCTTCATGGGGTCAGTTTTCACTCATCCTGCCCATGCAAACTCGCCCCTTCCAATTGTGGCACGTGGGGAAGATGGTAAGAAAGATCCATCTCGGTGGTTACCTTACTTATGTCATCTTGACCACGCAGTTTGGATTTTACTTTGTGTTTAGTCATACAGAATACCCTAATTTAACAGCGACCCTATGTTACTGCGCCAGCATTCTCACCATCTCAAAAGCTGCCTTTTAATGATATTTAATTTAGGCTCTCTTATATGCTACATTTACTAGTGAATACACTGGCTGTGCGGCTGTTATTTAACACGATCACTGTCCCCCCACAGTGTGCAACACTCTCGCCAGTCTGCAGCAGCCCTGGAAAGACAATTCACTGTTCAAACATTTTTTAAACCTGATTTACCGTTCCAGAGAAACAACTCCGCAACTAATCTTCCAGGACAAATGTAATGCCGAAGAGCAACTAAACTGAAACGTATAAATTCCATATATACTTAAAAATATCATTGTCTGTAATTTAATATAACAATATTTCTAGGCCTATAACCTTGCACGCAGAGGCAATTTCCCAAGCATTAATACTTAAATGGGTCATATGCACCACATCTGTCATTCTGTCCTGAAGTCTATGAGGCACAACCAAGACTCTGCAAGCCTATTGATTTTTCTAGCATTTGCTTTAATTTACTTAACCATTGAGAAATCCATCAGTACATAAAGGGCAACTGTCCATTACTGCCTCATTTGCAGACATTCTTTCCCCTCTTTTTTTTTTTTTTTTTTGGTAAATATTTCCCTTTAAATCGCTGTGTGTTTACAGTGTAAAAATGAATCCGGAAAGTGCTCACACCTGTTTCTGTTCAGTAACTGCTGCACTGAGGTATATGTAATGTGCTTAAAGATAGAATAAATATCTAGACATTATTACATCTGTGTGCAAAGGGTGGTAAATTAGATCCTAATTACATTAACAGGGATTCTGCCTCCCAGCTTAAATTTTACATGAGCACTCTGTAAAAATCCAAAAGCTCTGCTGTGGTTTCTTTACGAGCTGGTGATTACAGCTACTTCCTATGCGGTCACTAAATATTCTGTTTACAAATAAATGAAGAAGCTTTGAGCCAACTTGCCAGGGTAATAATCCATGTTTTTTGTTTTTTTTTCCCCAGCAAACCTTTACCACATAAGCATGGCAACAATCAGAAGCCCTGGCTTCATCTAATTACTCTATCACATAATTTCACAAATTGCCTTTTCACTGGGGAGCCAAGTGCAAAACACGCTCACAGTGGGATTTCAGGCAGCAGCTTTCATTTACTACTCATTTCTTGTTAAATTAAACACAAAAACACCAGTTGTGTGAAAGAAGTCAAAAAGAATGCCTGCAAATGAGCCAGACAAGTGTATCTTATATTTATACCATTTGCACAAAATAGCTCATTGGCAAGCTGGATTTTTAACGGCACCATTAACATCTTTAACCCTTTTAAGGCCTGGCATGAGGCTGGTAACAGGATCATTCTGACCAAACCCAACCCAGCGAAACGGCACCAGGCAGGGCATCAGCCTTATCCTTTTGTTCATAACTGGGAAGAGGGGCAGCATTCCCTGACTCTCCGCTCCATAAACCCTCTGGCTTACCAGGGGTTAGAGGACAAAATTAATTCCACGAATTTCTGGGTATTACGCCCACCTAATGCAAGGGAGGGAACAGTCCCAGAAACAGATCAAGTGGGATTTGTAAGCACAATTTCACTTTCGTCCAGGACAGCCCTCCAAGGTGTGGGGTACCAGGGAGACTTGGGGGCACAAGGACTGGGAAGACCAGACCTCTGCTAATTATCTGAGAGTCAACAAGGCAGGACTGCAAGCTGCCACTAAGGAACACAAATTATTTTGAAAATAATTGCAGCCAGTGTACCATCACCGGTGGAAGTGAACCAGAGGTTACACCGCTCTAAAATGACATTTTGTACATCAACAAGTACAAAACTAAAACACGACCATTAGTAATTAAAGCTGCTCCTTTTGCAGCACCAAAGCCAGTAGGTCAGGTACCATTTTATATCAGAAACCAGCCTTGATGGCTGCAGATTTGCCAACACTATCTATACAGAGAGAAAAAAAAAACATTAGCAGCAGCTGTCTGTGTGCCTCGACATCGAAAATCCTATTCATACAGACAGGTGGAGTAATTTAAAAGCCAATGTGGTGCGATTTTGATGCAAGTAATGCCACTGTTTACTAAAATGCCACCATTACTGCTGTTTACAAAAACATTACTAAAATTGCATTTTATTCATAAGAATCCTAAGGTTTGGGTTATTACCAGTTTCAAAATTATTCTGACCCCAAGTGCAGCTTACGGCCCTCTGGAGTTTACAGTCTGCTGCACTGACAGACCCACGCTCAGGTTTCAGCAACGATATCAAGAGTCTATCCTCTTTGCCGTTCCCACACAAGCACAGTGCAATTCCTGGGTCAGCACAAAATCCATGACAAATAAGCAGAGTTCTGCCCATGAATCTATTAACTAGCAAGATTGTCTAATATGGCATTTACCTTTCCAAAAATATCATTAGGAACCCCAAAAGCTCTGTCTGACGTGAATAAGGATGGCCTAGGAAGAAGAGTTTCACTTCAAAGCTGACTTTAGAGCAATCAACAGAGCAAGGCACCCAAGGGAAAGTCCCACCATTTTCCTTCTGAGTTCAAAAACAGTTCTTGGAAAACATCTTTACATCATAAGCAGCCCCTTGGTTTTACTAATGTGACTCAAGTGACCACTTTAGTGTCACTAACATGACTACCTTGCTTTTTGCATCACTGGGACAGAGGACCCATTTTGAGAATAAGTTTTTTTGTGGTTAGGTTTTTTTTAAAAGTACTTCCAAATGTTTAATGCTGTACAGGTTGGATTACAAAGGGCCAACCAGTAGCCAAGAAAAGAATATTCATGCTATATCTAAAATCTGAGAAGTATTTTCTGGACAGAAGTTTCTGCTTCATAAAGCAAAAGATGAAGTGGTAAGGCTCCTAGACCTTGCCTTATTAAAATGATGGCCCACCACTGAAGTGAAACGAGCACTCTACTAAATACTCCAGCTCTAAATCAGGCAATGATGCAAAAGGCGAGGTAAATTAGATAACTATATATTAACTTAAACTCTTTTCTGCCTACTTACCTTCTCTCTACACATATATTTAGCACTGCTGTAGCTTACAGGGTGAGGAGCTGGAAGTACAATGATGACTCATCAATAAGATAAGATTGGTTGGACTTGATGATCTTAAAGGTCTTTTCCAACCTTAACAATTCTATGAATACATTTGTGCCATGAATAATGACTCTACGAATATTGAAAATTGGATTTTCAGCTGAGCATTTTGTTGGAAAGGATGGCATTAGCCATGGAAAATTCTAACTTACACTACCAAAAAAAAAGTTTCCCTTCCAAAGGAAAATTTTTCTCTGTGCAATTTTGATGGGCAGACAGTAAACATAAGTACTTAATATTAGGAAATTAGAGCCTCTTAAATATATGCAACAAGAAAAAACATGTAAGCTGTAACAGTGCAGGTTCTGTGTAGCTGAAGGTAAATGCAGGAAAAGGGAAACAAAATGTTTTTGAAATGGGTAAAAAACCAAGTCACTTCTCATGCCTGTCCTAGAGCAACAAACAGACTACATTCACCACAATATCCCTGCTTTAGCTTATCCAGACAAGGGTTAAGTTCATGCAAACAGATGTAGGATACTGTATGCCAGAGGAAGGGAATGCATCTTACACAACTTGATGTACCACTTCCAAATGTGACCCTATTTGAAAGGCAGCTTATCTTACACCACAGATTAACACATCTCATCAGATATGCGCCCAACTGGTTTGGTGCCTCATATTTTGGCACTTTACCTGAACTGATTAAGTCATTTGCTAGCACACTGGCATTCTGTGAAACTACTTCAAGAGTTAGATTTCCAACAAAAAATTAACACTGGCGCTTATATACATAAGCATATCTGAGAATCAACATAGGCTCTTTTGTAGCAACCGTGTTAGAGGACAAGCTAAATAAACAACTAATAATGAACAACCAAGCCCATTAATTTATCCTCATTTCCTGCTCACTCACTGCTTGCCAAGATACTGTTGCTGCCTTTAATGCACTTCATATTGCAAACTAATCGCCAAAATATTTCCATGGATACTTCCAGATTTAAAAATTGGTGACCAAACTTTTTCCCTCCCTCTCTGTTCCCCTTCCAAAGGTGATACTTGAATTTTGTATGTCTGCTTTGACTGCAGAAAGACAGTGCATTGCGTAATACATTGCTATGTCTTGACTGGAGGAGGCTAATTTCAAAAATGAAGCTGCACATGCAAAATATCACAGCTGCAAATATAAAAAGAAAGGAGAGGGTGGAGAAGAAAGCAAAGCATGTACTGCTGACTTAAAAATTCTTATTACTGCAAACATTCTTGCTGGTAAACTCATTTCCGAGAATATTTATGCAAACAAAAGGAGTTCTAGTACAACCAGAGCAAGTGTAATTTAGCATCTGAATTAATGTTTATCATGTTTCAACTTTTCAGTATTCCCTTGCTTCTACTCAGATGTGAAATTCTGCTAGTGTCTAAATACTAATGGGTTTCAGCAGCTTCAAAATAATTCAAATTCTTTAATGTGCTAGTGGCTTCCACATTGGCACAATAGTGCCTCCAAAGTAGAAACTCTGGGAAACTGGGGGAAAGGTAGGATAGTCCTTTGGGAATAGACACACTCTCCCTCTCGCTAAGATCTTGTTGGCTCAGGTTATTGGCTACCTTCTGATTTCAACCAAAATATTTCCCTGGGTCACTGCCATTCCCAAGACCTGTGAGGAGCCCTGATGAGATGTCACATATCCTGTAGTTTTTAAGACATGATGGCTGTCTTCAACAGAAATGAAGCTAAATCACAGGTATTAAAAAAAAACCAGATGCTGTAACTACACCATAGTTCTGAATGTGAGAAGAGCCTAAGTAAATAATCTGTTTTCCTTGAACTAACTCACTAAAGCACCCTCTATTTTTCCTTTCTGTTCTAAAACCAAAGGTTTGTAGGACAGCTCAGCCCTGACAACTGAAATAATCTACAAGACAGGGCATGAGACACGCTCTTTCCAAGAAAGCATGAAACTGGAACAACAGCAGCCCTGCCAAGGGTATCACCTAAAACCCAACAGTTTTCTTTTAAAATGGCAAAATTTTCCTCATACTAGAAAATGGACCAATCCTTGGATGTTGAACAGGAGGTCAAAGTTACAAATTTGAGGACGATTAAAGAAAATGCTGGAGGTTTTAACAGCCACTGTCCTCCATCAAACTCTGTGAGGGCTGAAGGGTTAAGAAGTTAATTCAAACACAGTTACCTAAATCCTCTTTGTCCTCCTTTCTGGAGCTTTCAACTCAATTTGGACAGAGCCCCAGAATAATTATTTTCTCTCATAATAACATCTCCCATTTTCTGCCATTGGAGATGACTTCTACAGCACCTCCCCCAGCAGAACGGAGCTGAGGACCTTCCTTGTGGGTTACTTGCACCAAGCTCTGTTGGATGCTTTTGTTGGATGTTCTGACAGGTATTCCTGCTGCCAGGAGCAGGAAAAGCCCTGGCTCCCACCATCCCAGTCAAGGGGACGGCGGTGCATGAATGACTCAAGGCAAGCTAAAAAGCCTGGCTTTTCCCAGGAATTTGGGACAGCTGGCACTGAGAAGCCTTGCAGATGTGGAAAAAAGCTTTTTACAGCTTTGTCCACAATAAAATCAAGTGAAAGAGGAGACTTGCGTATTTGGGATAAAGTGGGAGGACACCCCCACCCATTATGAGTCCAATGTATGGAAATCTGACCCCTGTTACGCAGATGAGCTCCAGGAGCCCTCTGGCATTTTGCAGAGTAAGTACCAGTTGGTGCGGGATGGAGACTCATTGTAAGTTGCACTTTTTGGGGGCAAGGGGGGAAAGGGTGTTATTTTGTTTTAATGCTTCCAAATCTCTCAAGAGGAGAACAAAGAAAACTTGATTTAGCCAAGTATTTTCCCCTTTCCATGTTTTCAGTACCCCAGTTTTGTACCCATCTACCCTTTCACTAGACTCCTTTCCAAAACCACTCAAGCATCCTACATGGGAGTAGGGGCAGGCAGTCAAATTAACCCCATGCTTCTCCCAAGGCAAAATCTCATAACTATGGAAGGATGAGAAAAGACATGAAATCCACTTGCTTTAACTTTAAAAAGTTGCTAGTCAGTAAAATACTCACATAAAAGAAAACTTATAGGATTAAATGGTGTAAGTTTTCTATCGCAATAGCATCCTTGAAGCGATGGGGACTATTTTTCTCAGCTAGATTCAAAATATCTGCTTCTAATAAATTCCTTTACAAATAACAGCTTTACTAAATAGATTGCATACTGTTTATTTTAAATTTTCTTGTTTCATATCATGGCATCAAGTAATCAATAAAGGTTAAAAATCCAGATACATATTAGAAAAAAATCCTTTCACTTTAAAGTCAGCATCTTTCAGCCATATCTTTTACTTTCTGCTCAGTTTCCCCTTTCAGTAAGATTTAACCTCTTAAGGAAATTGTTTTAAAAGCAGTTAAAAATAATGATTAAATTATGGGATTTACATGAAAGAAATCCTCAGCCCATTCATTTTTTTTTTAAATCATGGCAATTTGTTTTTTAAAAGGTGTTTGAAGTCCTTGAATCTACCTCTTGGCACCATTAAAAGAGAGTAGTTTATAATCCTCTAATGTGCTTAAATAAAGCCTTCAATAGTTTAAATTGTTATTAAACATCTTTTGGGATTATAATTTTATGGCTTTTTTTGCCTGATTAGATGATGAACAGGAAGATCATCAAATACTCATCATATAACAAACCAATTACATTGTATAATCCCCAAAATGAGGTTTGAATCCCAACATTTTAAATTAAGCTGGATTTAAAGGATGCAGAGTATTCACAATGAATGAAAAAAACACTTGAAATGACACCCCACAAACTCCCTTCTCCTAGTTTTGAACAAAAAGGAATTCATACCAATTCCAAAAACCAATTTATACCAATAATACCATTGCTGGGACAAAAGCCTAGCATGGGCTGAAGCAGAAACTAACCCTGTTGCCACAATTAAACTTACACAGATTTAACTGTAAGCAAGATTATTTTTTAATTCCCCTCCCCTTCTCCCAGGCTTTTCCCTTATTTCACAATCCCTGCTGAGGGATATATACATTACAGTGAGGAGATATGCTTGAAAAATTTGGGGGGAGAGATGAACCCTGAATGTTAAGTGATCCGAAAAAAAATTTAAAAAAAAATTTTTAGAAGTCTAAAAGGCCTGCAAAACATTGCTGGGCTGCAACATACCCAGAAATTATCCTTAGGGTGACTTTCTGAAGCAATGCACCAGCACAGAACTGGTTTGCCCCAGTCCCTCCTCCAGACCCTGCCATGGCATTTGATGCTCATCCGATGCCACTCCACAAGCCTCTCCTCAATTTTGACTCAACTTTAACAGTTCTTCACCAAATTATTATTCCTTTTTTTTTTATTATTCCAGACAGTAACAAGCTTCCATCTCAAATTTATAGCAAAATCCTAAAAACAGATTTTGTAAACCTCCAAATTTGCCAGATGGTGTCATAAGCTACCATGAAAAATTTCAACAAGCTCCACAATCACATTTTGCCCAACTAACAGCCCACCTGAGCAGCTCTTCCAACCCAGATGTTTAATCAAAATTAAATCAGAACAGCAAACAGTTAAGAAAATATCCTGCAAAGTCCTAAGTGTGAGTCTGGTCAGCACTTTTGCAATTGTTTCAGCTGATTGTTTTTGTTGTTATTATTCCTAGAGGAAAAAAAAAGGCAATTTGGACAAATTTATCCCCTGATTTATCCCCTGAAAAGCTTCAGAGCGTACTGCCTGCATCTGCAGAGGACAGTGCTTGCCTACCCTTTGGGCATATGTCAACTCAGTTCTGCACATCAGTCAAAATACTGGGGGGGCTGGAGCCTTACACTGAGTGGGAACTACTGCCCAAACACTTCAGCATCCGGAGAGAAAAAAATGAATTTCCTCCTAAGCGTGAAACGAGAACTAGGGGACAAACCTTCGGAAATGAAGTCAGTACACAGAGGAAGTCTTAAAGCTCTTGGAGATGAAATAACTGCGTAGAAGGAATTAACCCAACCTATTCACTTTTGAAAGATTGTATTTGTCCAACATTTATTTTAGGTCTTTCCAACCAATAATCATTAGTATGACAGACACAGAAATTACTGTCTATTTTATTGAATTCCATGCCACTGATGTGTATTAATATTACAGTTGTGAGAAAAAATTTGCTTTTGAAAAGGAGAACTCACAACTAATACCCAATTAGGAAGCACCAATGGTCAAAGGGATGCTGGATTTTGCACTTAACTGCTGCTCATTTGTTCTCTGCCATTTTTTCAGATGGCAAAGTGAAGGCAGGTAAAGCACTGGGGGCAAAAGAGAGGTATCACCAGTCATGACATATCCCCTGCCTGAACAGAACCACCCCTCTGTCTTTCCTCACCTCCCACTTTAGCGAGGACCTTGTGTTCACCCTACAAAAGACCAAATCCACTGATAAATAAATGGGTAAATAAATAAATAAACAAACAAACTGTGGGATCTCTAGTTTCCTCAGGAAGATCTCCCTCCTGCGGCAAGGACATCAGGTGGGGACACCACCATGCCGCTGTGCAGTGTTCAACGAGCAGTCATGAAGCCCAGATGCCCTCAAAAACGGAGTTTTACTTCCTTCAGTCTCTCCCCCCACTACTCCTCAGCTCTGACTGCAGCCATTATGTGGGCCTGGGTTCGTTTTGGTTTTTTTGCAGCCAGGACAGCATCCCAAGCACCTTGTAAACACGCTCTGTTTTTCTAGCGCTTGGAAGAGCCTACAGTTTTCTTCAGACATATTTTAATTTGAGGAAACTGTCCAAGATCCCACCTAGAGTCTGCCTCAAGGTCCTGTCTAGAGAAGGTCAGACTGGATAAACCAATTCTGTTTTACTGAATTGATCAGATAAGTCTGGATCTACCATGCTGCCAGGAAAGGAGAAAGTTGGCCTGCAATAAAACTGCATGCTTCACGTGGCTGTGCTGGATCTGCACAGGGGATGGTGGATTTTTTAAAGCAAGCTTTAGCTCAGTGCTACAAGGTAGAAAATGCAGCATTGCATAGGTCCTGGAATGAATGGTTCTTTCTGTATTTGAGTCTTCCAGAAGAAGAGATGACTTTACAAGCAGATGTTCAGATGTTGTCTCCCAGGGACTGCTAGGAGCCCTGCAGCAAGCTCAGAAGGCACTCTCCTCTTTTTAGCACTATTACCACACAGGAGAAGAGTGAAAAGCCACTAAAACCCTGCACCTAACCCAGGTGAAACAGTGAGGAGGTCTGTTCAGTCTTTCTCTGGTCCTGAGAAATGCTTCCATTCCTGTAGCATGGACTTAGCTACAGGGTCAGGTCAAGTTCACATAGTTAAATGCTCTACAGAGGGTAGCTCCCACCACAAAGGCTTTTTAGAGACGTTTTGTAGCCTTCTGCCATATTCCCAGGAAGGCGTTTGGAGGGGATTTGCCAGGAATGACCTTTGTGTTCCTGTGCTCAGGTTTGGGTGATGCTTTATTTACTAGCACAAACACAGCAACAGGCCACTTTCAGGAAAAAATATTTATACTACTTAATTTGCAGTTCCTCACTGGAAACTACAGGAACTGACATGCAGTTGTTCAGTGTTCCCTGGTGTGCCTCATCCTGACTGCAGAGCTTCCAGGGCCTCCCCTGATTCTTGAACCTAAACCAGGTGCATCAGGCTGGTGTGAGCACTGCTGCTGGCACAGCATCCATGGTCTGTTTTGGGGGTGGAAGTCCTTAACCTCACATCTACCTGCAGAGAGATGCCAGGTGTCAACTCATCTTGGGTGAGGACCTACAAATGGGGAGACATCAACACCAAAGGGATCTCAGCCTTTGGAAGCGATGGCACCGAACACACCAGACAGGCCTAAGGACCTGGCAAAGCTGGGGCATGGCTGACATGGAGTCTGCCAGAGAGAGAGATTAACTTGGAAATATCTGAAGCCCTCTGGCCTCCGAGGAGTAGGGCTCCAACATGAAAGTTCATTCATAGCAACCCAGGACTGCACAGGACAGGATTCCCTGCCTGATCCCCGTGCTGACAAGAGTCATGGCAGATATCTGGTTTCTTGGCTCAGCAGGGGATGGAGGGGTGATGTGCATGAGCGCTTCCTCTCCTTTATGAGTACACCCTTGGCAGAGCTCCCACCGGGGCTGGGCAAGCTGGCCAGCTTCTCGTTTCATCCTGACCCTTGCTACAGGCAGAGGAGCTAGTGGGGTTGGAGGCAAGAGCCCTTCTTCACTACCACCTACAGACACCCCAGCAACCCTTGCCCAACCCTTATCCTCCTGGCACAAAAAGGCTGAGACAAAAAACCTGGGGCTCAAAGCCCAGATCCCCCACAGTGGATAAAAACCAGTCACAGATCACCACAATTTGATGAAGAAGGAGAAACACTTTTCTAAATGCTAATGTTAGAAGGTGTGGTACATATTATAAAGCCTTGAAAGCAGCTCCAGCATCCAGCTTAACCCCACACACCTGTCCAGAGCTTTGATTTCTAATCCCAGGAACAAAAAAAACCCCATACAGGTAGCTGTGGTAACAGAAATAACTGTGCATACCCCCACCATTTCCTAACATTAAATACAGGGGTAACTTACACTCTGGGAATGAGAATGTCTCAAAGAAAAAAATTATACTTTGCTATTAAACCAGATACATTCAGACCTTTCATCATGAAGCTTCTGATGATCTCTGACAAACATCTGAATAAGGTCTTTGTTTGCTTTTGGCTTTGTTTTTTAATCTCCCCAATTGTTTTCTGCAATTCTCTGGAGCACAGAACCAGGGGCCAAATTCTGCTCTGTGCTCCAAAGCAGCGACTCCCACTTCAGCTAAGGGGAGCTGCAAAGCAGGACAGGTCTGCAAGGTTGTATTAATATAAGCTTTAAGTAAAAATCACATTTGGCAGTGATGTCCTGTTAACAACTGTGTCCCAAACAAACAAACAAATCTAAAAACAACACACACACACACAAAAAACCCCATACCATAAAAACATACGCTCTGTGCTCTTCCCCTGGCATCTAGCAAATGAGGCAACAACAACAACAACTCTGCTTGGAAAAGTTCCTCTACTGCCTGGCAGCAACATCATACGTATTTTTTGCTTTCTATGACTACTACAACTATGACATTATCCATGTTTTATTTTGCATATGTGATCTAGAGTTCACTTACTGTTAGATGCTGGAACAGCCATGCCCTCATGATATTTGTGGCTACTTTGGGAAAGATGCCACGCTTTTTATGTCGCTTTTTGTCCTTATCTGGATCATCATCATCACCTGTGCTGGGGGAAGCTACACTGTTGTCCAAGCCGTCACCTGTAAATATAGTGAATCAAATTTTGACTTATGCTACCTTTATATACTTCAGCCGAAGCCTGGCTTTGGGTATAAACTGTATGAATATTTAAATGAGGTATAAATTCTTTAACACTGTAATTCACCAGGGGTTGAGGGGAAGGGGAAAGGGAGGGGAGAGACACAGGGAGAGGGAGGGGCTCAGAAATGTGTTGGCCCCATTCTGGTTTATCTTGAAGGACAGTGTGGCTATCTCTGCCATTGTAACCCAGAACAAAAAGTGCTTACAAATTATGAAAAAAAATTTCAAGCATCCAGCTTGCAAAGGTGGAAATGCTGGCTCTTCTTCACACTAGGTCACTTCCCAAAGATTCATCCCAATCAGCTACTTTGGCTGAGCGGACAATTAGGAAAGTATCAATGGTGTTCCGGGATGGGGATCATGACGTGCGTGAAGCTGGGTGCCTCATCCCGCCCTGGGGTGTGAAAAGTGGGGTGAATGCAGCTCTCTTGCAACATCATATTCTCTCAACAAATTCAGAAAAAAACAGATGATTGAGGCATTGCTTATGTCAAGTCTTTTACAGATGTTCAACTTCCCCTGATTCTTTGATCGGAGGTGGGTAGCTAACAGGCCCCCTCTTCCCAGCCCCAGCCAAAAGAAGTTCAGATGGGATAAGTAGGCTTCAATTTGACATACACCATTAGGAATTAATACCCTGCTTTGTGCCAGTGTGCCGTATCTGTAATAGGTATCTGCTTCTGTGAAACAACCACTGATCCAGAATAAATTTCCTTAATGCAGAGAAGGTCTCAGACAGTTCTCATCACATTAGCAACATGTCTATGGGAGGATGTCACTGTGCAGCAGCCAGCTTGGGTCTGGGCTGATGGGTTAGCGGCCAAAGGAACAAAAGTTGCAGTGCCTAGCAGTTTACAGGCTATTTTTTTTGCAAACACTGAGAACAGTCTATAACCAAGCCCACAGAACAAATAAGTCTTTGCAATGACTGCATGTGGACTGAAGAACATATCCTGGCTTCCAAGGACACTGTATTTGTAGCAACATGGAGTTGTGATGTTATTAGGCAAGTGTTTTTTACATCCCTGGGCAAGAATGATGAAGAAAGTAATCTCAATTCAGCTGAATACAAACTATCTCTGTTAGGGACAAAAATAAAATATATCTTAAAAAAGGGATGCAGAGTGTCATAATTATGATTTGTTAAACAGCTTTCAGCACAAAAAAAAAAAGCTATTATTAGTGTTATATTCTTGGTATGTTACTGACCGTGGCAAATTTATAATTGTCCTTATGACTTGGCCTGTGTCTTTAATGAAACTGTAACCTTGGGTAGTTACAGACAAACACAAGATTTTTATGAAGAAATTAGATATCCAACGAGTTCTTTGAAAGCCCAGTATGTAAAAAAGGGCTTTTTATACAGAGAAGCAATTCACCATATAAAATAATAATTCATAAAAGAAACATGAGCAAAGGAAACAACTCAACAGCATTTAAAATTCCACGGGCTAATCTACTTTCTGTCTGCAAGAGGCAAACAAGGAAAAGAAAAGTATTACGCATTCATTGATTAAAAATGAAAAGCTTCTAACCTAATGACACTGCCTTTCACCACCTCCCTGCCATCGTCCACCCACCCTCTCCCCCCAGTCCATTTTTTTGAAAATATACTCATTTCAAACCCCCTTCAGATTAATTTAGCAGGCATTGCCTCATGCCTGACGGGAGGAGGACTCATTGATAATTTATGGAAATATCTACTATAATCCAAGGGAGATGACTTTTTTTTCCAGCTTTGTGCATCAATAGATAATCAAGGCCTTCAAGCAGCCTTAGCTTCCCATTACCTCGGGCAAGAGAATTCCTGAAAGCATGCCTCCAGGGCACCTGAATTATATCCTCCATTAGGGGAGGAAAAGCTTTCTGCATTCCACCTATAACACTCCCCAGAACCTTTCCTGTTTATTTCTGCTGTATGAAAGCAGAAGCATTAGGAACAGGATTTTTTAAGTGAAGACTTATGTAGATACAATGGAGAAACCTTTCAAGCGCAAGCCAGATCACCTCCTTCAATCCCGGGCAGTGACCTATCCCAAATAAAAGGTTTCTGTTACATCATTAGCTCAAGCCAAAAACAGCCTTGGCTTAATGCACAGTTTGTTCTTCCTACTGTTTTTAGGCAAATACTGCTACTTTACTCCCATCTGGGAGGGAAATTACACTGCTGGGCTGTAATCTAAGACAAGATTTTCATTGGAAGCAAATGCTTTCAATCCAGTGTAAATACTGGTGTATGTTCAGAAAAGCCTAAAACAATAAACCCTGGCCTCGATCGACACAAGTTAGAGAAAGTGAAAAGCAGGGAGAGGATAAGAAAGCACCCAGCTATCCTCGGAGCAAATGCTTCAGTAGACTTCTGTAAATTGTTTAACCTCTTCCACTTTTTTTAAATGGAAAATTGATCCCGTAAAGACTGAAACCACAGAGAGAAGTCTAAATGGTCAATTGTGGATTTTAGTATTTCCATCTACTTTGCAACTCGATACACTCACCTCTGTGAGGTCTCCGGAGATTTCTCCCTCCTTTTCTTTTTTCCCCCCTCTTTTCCTCCTTTTAAAGATCACTAAACAAACTTGAAGCACCACTGACCAGCCACACGGTAGCAGCTATGAACTGCATTTGTAAAATGTTGGTGGCAACTCTGTTCCTGAAGTTGACTTCTCCTGCCGCCAAATGAAGGCAAACTGAAAAGGTGGAAATAATCATAGAAATGATGCTAGTCCATAAACAAGCTTACAGCCTCATTAGTATAGCGGGAGGCTCCACTGGGTGATTTATGCTTGTTTTGCTGATGCCATGAGGAAATGCCATAGGGCAACTTTAGCCAGCTGCTAATGGTTTCTGACAGCTTCTTAGCAACTAGTGCAAGCAACGCCGTGGCGTTTGCTAGTGACAGAAACCGAAAATGTCATATTATCTGCCCATGTGTCACGAAGTCCGTGTGGCAATTAACTAGTAGGCCAGTGACTGAGGGGCCACAGGCTCTTCAGAATGGCCCATGGCTATTTGGGGTCAAAGCGGGCGCACCGTTCGCCTTTATGCTGCACATATGCATGGGTGTGTGCATGATCCCCATCATGCTCCCTCTGCCCCACTCGCTGATCAGTTTGGTCTATGTGGATTCTTTGTCCATGGAGAAACTCCGTCTCACTTTCTCTTTAGGCATGGCGTGACATTATCAGAGGAATTGCAAGTAATCTGTCTTGATATGATGGTTGGAAATGGCACTTTAATTGGCAATACCTGATTCCCTGGTTTTGAGTGCTGGATCCGAAGGTGCTAGCTGTTTTTCTGCTCGCTCGCAAATTAGTCTAAAAGGATTTAAGATCACTGAAGCAGACTCGTTGCCTGTCAGATTGCTGGGAGCGCAGCAACTCTGCACAGCAACTAGACGCTATTTAAGAAAAAAACAAATGCAGAGCCTGTAAGGAGCAGAAGGAGAGCCCGGACTCCGCACGCCCGCTCCCTGGCGAGCAGAACCAGGCGCTATATGTCAAACTGTCAAACCTTTCAGCGTGGCCGTTTGCCCTTTCAAATAATATTTAAGAATTGTTTTTACACAATTTTTTATAGGCCATGGTCTAGTGAAAGAAGCCAACCAACAAAGAAAGGAATTTGTACTACAATTCGTCCATGGACAATTTCTTGCCAGACCTGGGCCAGTCCCCACGGAGTGCGGCAGGTGACCTGTGGCAGCTCCCTGGCTGTTGGGGAGCTCCGATTTCAAACGCTCTCAACTCCAGTATCCCAGAGTTGCCTATTTAAGCACACCCAGGCATTTAGGCTGTGCTATCTTGTTCCTTTCAAGAAAGGATAAAGCAGCATTTATCGTATTCAGCCCAGCTGAATGGCTCAGACTGGCCATGCCAGCAGGGGCTCCTCTCACTGCGTCCCCCTCTCCGCTGTCATCGCCTCTTATGACTTCCCTTCCTCTTCCACTCCCCTAAAAATCAGAGGCAGAAGCAGCAAAGGGCAAGCGACTTTACAGCAGCCCCTCAAGTGGGTACTGCTCTCTTTGTCCTGGGTGGTATGTTATAAACCTTTGTTGACAAAATAGGTGCTTCTGGAGAGCAACTTGGCACAGGCACTCGCCTTCAGCAGCCATAGTCGTGGCAGGAGTTTACTGGTGATTCAAAGCCTCCCACACCAAATCGAAATTAAATGTCATCACCCTGCGACGCTGGAAAGTCTGGCAGTGTGGCCCAACTGGGACACTTTCGGACACTCCAGCTCCCAAATCCACTCTCAAACCTCAACCATCGAGGCTGCCCAGATATTACATAAATATTCCCAACCCCAAGTCATGGAGGTTTCTAAAAGGTTGGAAATTCAGATGTCCTAAAAGCTCCAGCCCTTCGCTTGACTACAAAATCCATGCAGCTGCATGGAGCTCTTTAGACAAACATCCTCAAATGATTTTAAGTGACCAGAAACCTGAGTATCAAAGTTCCAAATACAGCTTTACTAGAAGTACCTTCACCAGATATAACAGATTATTTCTCACTCCACATAGCCCTGTCCTACTATCAAGTCTGCAGTTGGAGTACAAGTATTTTTTCTATCAAAGAAAACCAGACTATTCTAAAAAGCCTGCTTCCCATTCCTCTGACAGGAGATCTGAGAGAGCTTTTGGGGTCTGCTTTTCAATTTTTTGGAAGGAGGTAAGAACAGGGCACCGGCTTTGCTGAGGTACACCAAACAATATGATGAACATTTCCAGCTTTTACAGTCCAGTTCTAGATAGGCATCTAAATCCACTGCTTTAAGGAGTTCACAGGAGAAAATGTGAAAGATATGCTTCAACCCAGAAGCCCCAGGAAAGGCCTGGAGCAACTTTTAAGTAGGCTGACTAAAAGCTCCTTATGTTCAACTTATTTGTATGTGTCCAAATGTCTCCTGTTAAAAACAGTTTCTGCGTCCTAGAAGAACTTCACAGTTTGCATTTACTTTTGTATTTCATGAGCTAATAAAACTTAAATATACACTGTATTTGGACAAAAACTGTTGACTTCTGTACTAGATTTATAATATGTTCAGTGCTATGAACTGAAATATCTAACACGATGGCCCAAAATTCATGGTCTTTTCAGTAGTGTCTTTTTTTTTTTTTAATTCTATCATAATTTTTTTTTACAAGCATTTAGATACAGGTTCCTCAAATCTCTGCTTCTGCTAGCATGAGAAATCCTAAATTGCCTAAGTCAAATATTTAACTTTTCACTGTCCATCCACAGCTCTGTTGGTTCCTTTCTCTTTTAACTACTCCAAGAAACAAAATCTCTTTAGTAACTTTTCCAGGTAACTGGAAAGGAAGATTCATTAGCTCTAAGCAACATAATGTACTAGAGAGATTGTAAGTGGCAAAATTGCTTTCCTTAACCTTTCTTCTGTGTCATATGCCAATTTAGAGTAACTACTGTAATTTCCACAGCTATACCCATGTTATCCCTTACAGAAACAAAACTCCAGTTTGCTGGATACCCACATATCCACCACGACAACTTTTTGTGGAGCAAAGCCAGGCTTATGCGCGAAATTTTCCTATAAGGTACAAAATTATGAATTTTCAAAGAAGGCAGGTCCACGGATGCAGCAAGCTTTTCCGTGAAGCAAGAGAGGGAATACTGTTCACAGGAAATAGAACAAGGATCATCATTTCAGACCACCAGCTTTGAATGGTCTTGGGCAATCAAAGAATGTGGAAATTTCTTTATATGTATATATTTTTCAATTTGTTTCTGACACAACCAGCTCCAGCTTGGCACAGGAATGTGGTGAGTGAAAGTCACACCCAAATGACTCTGACGTGAGTCAGTGCAGCTATTATTCGTGTCCACAAGTACTGAAGAACAAGTTCACTAGCCAGGAAGTATCATTCCTCCTTAGAGCAAGGTGGTTAAGGAGGCAAGCTGAGCAGCACAGGGGCTGAGTGCTCAGGTATGCCAGGAGAGAGCTGGAAGGCACTGACACAGTCTGTGGGTATGTGCCCAGCTGCTAAACCAAGCTTTATCTATCCACTGAAGAGAAACAGAAATTTTAACACTAAGAGGCCATTAAGTTTAGAAGATTATTTCTCTAATAAATAATCTTTCCCCAAGACACATTATTTTAAAATCTAAACATACACGCATATATTGCATATGTAACATTAACCCACTGACAGCTCTCAATCTGTCAATGCCTAAGCAAGGCACGTGAGCTGAGAATGGGACTACCAGCAAAAAGGTACTTCAGAAAACATAAACTATGCAATTTCTTTATTGGGAAAAGCATTTCCTATTATTTTGAATCCATGGTTAGTAAGATGTGAGGAAGCACGCACTACTGGAGCTCTTGAGGTCAATGGCAATCAGCACAATGAGTGGCCTACAGAATGCCCCAAAAATAATTTACAATGATGACGTAGCTCTGCTTGTGAATTTGAAAAGTGGTGTTGATGAGGGACCTTTCATTTTTCATGTTCCTTAAGGAGCAAGCCTTCTCAAATATACTTAATAAAAAGTTAATGAAGAACAACAAGGTTGAAAATCAGCATTAGCAAGGAACAAATACCATGTGTCTGGGTGTGCACACATCTCTTAAGGAGATGCAGATACCTGTTTCATGCAAGGATTCAGACCATGACATAAACAGTGGGAAGTTGTCAGTCGCAGATAGTATCCACATTTACAAGATACTAAAGGACACAGTTGCAAAAATATCCTACACAAATAGTCATAGATAGTGTAACCTCGACAAGTATAAATTACACTCTGGCATTTCACAAACTTTCAAAGTTTTTTCTTGAATCATTGTACTTTGTTCTTCAGAGACAGGAGCACCCTTTTTCTAGGAACTCAATCACCTTTTTTTGACTTGAACTCCCTTCAGGAAAGCAACAAGCAAATTAGTTGTCTATGCAAAGAGTAAAAACAGCATTGACAAATAGCGGGGAAAAACCCACAGATTTTACTCATTTTCATTTCTTTGTCAGCTTTTTATAGCTGAAATGAAGGAAACCTCTTCTCTTGCACCAGGTAGCACTTCTTAATGAGGTTCAGAAAACTACACTATTATGGGTAAGTTGTGCCATATTTCTGGAGCTGTGCATCGCCGAATGAAATACTAAAAAGAAAGCAATTCATTGTATGGGAAGCAAACAACTTTTTGCTGCCAGCAACGAAAGTTTACTTTGAGCAGTGGAAGCAAATACCCTACAGAAAAGTACCTGGTTAAACAGAAAAACATCCTGCTTTAACTAAGAATGGTAAAAAGCTTAAAAAGTTGGAGTTTTTTCCCTAACCTAAAAGCCACCATGATGACTCTACAACTTCTTGTTTTTCAGTCATCCTCTCTTTTGTTCAAATACAGGTCTTTTTTATGAAATCTATTCTCTTCAACCTCATCAGGAGAGCTAGTCCCACCAGTTGCATTCTTCATGAAAAATCAACTACATATGACTGAGACACAGGTAAATCCACCACTGGATTCCATCGGAATTACCTCCTTGTAAAGCAGGAGCACAAAAAGCACCAGGAGCACAGGACTGCTCCGCCATGGGGGAAATATGCCCAACTAATGCCCCAAACAGCCATGAGGTCAACTTCTGTAAATCTCTATAGCTCCTTAACAACTGGCTCTATCTTTGTGTTTATCCAGCTCCTAAGACACTTGACTCTTGGACTGAGCACAAGCAGCTATAAGAGGCTCAAAGCAAAGATCAGAAGCATATTACGTATAAACTAAGGGACGCGTTATCTGTAGAAACAGTTTATTATGAGGAGCATTTAAGTAGGCTTCCTTCCCTAAACATAGCTAAATTGCCTTGGGTCCTGCCTACATGCCTGCTCCAGAGGAGAAGATGCTGTAGATTTCCAGTTTTACAACAGAAAATACGTGCCAGAACTTTGACACTGTCCAAATAATTCAAAATGAGGTTATTCTATTGAAAATACTTTAAAAAAAAAAGATTTTGGGCAAAATAAACCAAAATACTTGGGATTGTTGAACCAAATGAAAGCATTTTACTTTGGGTCAAATCAAGACCAGTCAGTGCTGGCCCAAGCTGCAGATTGCACTGCAGGAACTATAGTTCAGATACTGTTTGTCCCAAATCCTCTTTTGCAGAGCTGGATCCTCTATGCCACCAGAGTCATCCAGCCATAATGAACAGGAGAGAGTTAGTCTAGCTACAGTTCAGGCAAGTCAGGATTCATGACCTACCAAACTCACGAGATCTTTCCCGTTGGAAGTTGCCATGCGGTTTGTGTCAAATAAAAAAGTTCTTGCTGATATGCAATGTATTTTCTTCTACTGCCATCCACTTTAACGCAGCATGAAAGCCAAAAATTTTTACCTGTCTCTAGTCCATCAGTTACATCATCTAACATCTAATAAAAATCAAGGCACAAATGAAACAAAACCAACACTGAACTTCACTTTGCATGCCAAGGCTGCATCAAATACTCTATTTCCCCACATACAGTGACACATATTGTCACTTTGCAACTGCAAAAGGCAGATCTAAAAGCAATGAGAATAAAATGCAACCATCTCATCCACCTTTCCTCTTTTGACAGTAACAACATCTCCACTGCCATTGTTAAAAACCAACCATCATGTCATACAGACTTATAGAGATCCACTTGCTCTAGCAAATCACAGCCACTGAACCCCGCTGACTGGGCAGCTAGTGAAAAAACATATGGCTCTAAACTCATGATACAAATTAATTATTTCCTCTCCCTTAAAGCAAGACTTTGATTTGTTACACAGTATTAATCCAAAAACCTTTGCGAGGCAACTGGTAATTCCCACTGCATGACCCTGTATCTCACAGCTATGGAAAGGAGGGCAGAGAAGAGGGTTGGCCATGTCCACCCAGAACCACTTCCACAAGCTGTCTTTGAGGTCCACCTGCCTGCTGGCCTGAACTACTGGGCAGAGAGGGTCAGAATGTCAGGGACTTGTGAATCTTCCAGTGCCTGGGCTTCATATGAGCAAGGCAAGAGTTGGATCCAAAACGATTATACTCCTGTTTTCTAAGGAAAGTATAAGAAACATTTGCAATCATGAACTGAACAGACGGCATTTGGACTGCACCATGAATTTCCTCCCCTCATCCTGTCCTAGCGGTGTCTGGGATGCTCAGAAGCAGCCTGCTTTGCCCCCAAAGACAAAACCTTAGGTTACCGTGCATGTAATCAACTCAGGAAAAACACCTGAATTATAAAATATGCATCCCTCTGCCAGACCTTTCAAGGGAAGGGTATACACAGAATTAATGTTTTTCCCCACTGCTCCTTGCTATCCAGCATACTAACTCCACTGCTCTTGTTCCTCCAGCAAAAGGTAGCTGCTCCTGAGTACCCGTGACAACAGTGGGAGGCTGCTCCTCGGGAAGGGGGTGAGAAGCCAAAAGGAGTAAATTTGACAGAGCCAAGCTCACATAAAATTTTCTTCCACTACTGCTCCTCTCTCAGCTCAAAAGGCAAATCTGCTGTGATGAGGTGGCACTTAAAAAAGGCACAACAAGAAAAAAAAATCCCGAAGTCGGGCTTTAATGTGAAGGCATGGTGACATTGGGCCTGATGGCCAGCAAACAGGCACACTGCTGCCACTCACGCAGCTCCTGCTGCCCTCTGCTCTGCCCACATTCTGTGGCTCTACAGAATGAGAGGGATCAAGCAATGACCACTGTGGTGACCAGGCTACTAACTCTTCTTCTGCTGCAAAGACTTTCCCCCCAAACATTCTTTCAGTATGGGGAGGTGGGGTGGCACTGAAAGGCAGGTCAGGGCACAACCTCTGCACATCCAGGTGGCTGGTGTGAACTCAGCCCCCACAGCAGAGCCTGAAAATTCAGAGGGCTCGGAGAGCCCTTCAGAGAAATAACAGTGATGGGGAGGTGGTCTTGACCCTGCTCCTTGTGGTTGGCCACTGGCCACCAGGCTCAGGTCCTGAGGTCCCCTGATGGTCCCCACCTAGGGGCATGCAGGCAGCGACAGTCCTTTCAGGCACTTCAGTCCTACTAAGTTAGCATGTCCTCTTAGGCTTCAGCTTAATGTATTCATGCCACTGCTATGTTTTTGGCTTCCTACAAATTTCTATCACAGCTTCTGGTGTTTTGATGTTTGATTTACAGTGCAGTTTAAGGTGTGGGTTTCTTCCAAATTAAAACAAACAAACAAATCCAAATGCAAATCATCCAGGAACAAACAGATGTTAGAGTCCAAAATACACAATGAAGGTTAAAGAAAAGTCAGACCAGTGCTGGACACTTACAAACTTCCCCTGAATATCACCTACAGGTGCATGCTCACCTTATTTTTACCTCTTTCATCTTCCATCACTACATATTCCTAGATATTGCCTGCCTAGAAGTACCTTGAATAGGCAAACTGATAGGAAGAATGGGGCAAGCTTCTGGTGCACTTCAGAATTTGGTTATTATTTAGGTCACTACATCTCATGGCATCAAAGTTCCAGTGCAAGAGGGATGCAGGATAGGAAGAAGTTAACTTAGCCATTTCCAGCTCATCTGTTTGACTCCGTAAGAGTGTTTAACCAAAATCTCACAGAAATCTCAAAGCAAAGCTGGGTCATAGCAAAAAGCCATCCATGTCTTAAGAAAAATAAACAAAATGTATACATCCTTCAAAAAGTAAGCCAAAATTATTTCTGGTTTCTTTTTCAACTCACAGCATTTGTCATTATCACTAAGAGCAACAGCAGTAGAAATGTGTAGAAAGTGAAAACTGTAAAAGCTTTCAGTAATCTGATGTACCTTAAATGACATGAATGAGTAACTAAGGAAGCTAAAGAAAATCTCAGGTTCTAGCAGGCTGAAACCACAGGCACCAGCTTCCCCATAGCAGGTATAGACCACAAGGAAGAAGAATTTCACTTTTCTGATGAAACAACTGCATCCTTGTTGAAAGGGCTGAGGACCTTGTCTCACCCCTCCCACCCACCAGCAATGGAAGAGGACTCTCACCTGCCCAGATCACCACTCCATCTGTCTCCTCCTCAGGCAGCCTTTCAGTGCCTACAGAATCACCAGCTTCACCTTCATAGCTGCCAAATATCCTGTTCAGACAGCACCCTCTCAGCTGAGGCTAACAGGGAATATATTTCTGCTGTGTACCCCATCTTTTTCACCTCAACTTTCAGGATGTGCTTCTCAGCTGATGCACAAGGACACACCACACACATGCAGAAGCCAATGCTGCACCGGGTCAAACACCAGCATGTCCTCGTGTCCTTCCTGTCCATGCAGATATCAAGGAAGGTTTTATAGGCATCGGTTGCCTCATAAAGGAAAAGACAGACTTTTCTAAGCATCCTGTACATGCCAGGAAAAGAGAAGAATGGAAAGGAAATGAAAGGAGCAACCTGGAAAGGAGAACGGAAAAGCAAGAGACCTTGGCTCCAGGGAGAGAACTGACCACAGTTTTAGCCTTGCCTTCATCTATAGAAGATGTTTGCTTTTATTAATCTCGGAAAAAATGTGGTGCGTGAGCTAAGTCAGCCCCTGGACAGATTTAACTTGGGTGACCTGAACTTACTCTGCAGATCACCATAGGTCTCTCTGACCTTGGCAGTGACACAAGGATCATATTTTCTTATGGATGAATTACTCTGGAATAATTCTGCCAATGTATTAGGCATAAATAGTCTTTTATTTAGGACTGTGAAAATACATTCTCTCTTTCTGCCTCTCACCTTTCCAAACAAAATCTATTTATTGGAATAAGGAAAACCCCACCCTTCATTAAGGTCTGGATACACATCTCAAGGGCCAGACAGAAGCCTGGCTGCTTCATGCTCATGGCAATGTGTTTTTAGACATTGCCTACAGCAAGATGCATTTTGGAGTTAACTGGTAAGATTTGTTGCTTTTGATTGGAGTGGTCAGCCTGCACATTTGCAGATGAATATACAAATACTTTCAGACACAAAAGAGGTGGTAAATTTAGGTCAACAGTGGGAATGTTCAGCTTCAATCACCAAAACAGAAAACACAATCCTCAACATACATCTACAGGCTAGTGAAGAGCAGCTCTGTGAAAACCAGCCAAGCTGCACTGAGATAAGCAAAAAATCCCCCAACACCCACATCTCAGCCTTGCAGAAAATTGACTAATTTGGAAGGAACAGGTAAACACTGTGTTCTTGGACAAGAGTCAGCACAGTTTGGATGATGTAGACCTTTCCGTTCAAGAGTTGCACTGGTTTTTGTGTCTGGTCACTTGAGGTCACACCACAGAGCTCTGAGGCTCTGCAGAAGCTCTGCACGCTTCCTCCCCATAACGGAGGTGGCTAAAGTGGCTATTAAAACCAGTTGTTATTCTGATGCCACCTGAGTCTTAATTGCTGAAAAAATGGGGACTACAACCACAGAAAGAGCTTTCTGGCACTGGCTAAGGAAGTATCAGTTTTTGAGGTCAGAATAACATCCCTTAAAAACATGAATCAGAGTGGTTCTTTCATACTGCTATTGATAAAGGCAGGCAAAACATTAGCAGACTATTTTGATGAAGGTCAGGACAGCTTTGTTATACGTATATGTATATATTAGAGATGTGCTTAGATGTGCGTAAAAAGGAAAGGAAATACTTGAAAACCTATATTCAAATTATCCTGGAGCAGTCAAATAAATCCTAGTAAATACTATTTCCTGCTTCCACTCTGAACGAGTCTCTTCTAATAAAGTCATTTTTCAAACAACACAAACACAAACAGCAAACACAATTTTCCAGCTGTGTGTTAGCTGCTTTCTTCGTCCACACACAACTTTTGCTGTATGGCTGATGCCTCAGGACCTGCAGGCAAGTGTCTCAGCCTGAAGACTGGGTCACCAAGGCTTGTTAGGCAGGAAAGAAGTCTCTAGTCACGGATCTGCACTCTTTCCCATCGCAATTCTGGAACAATACTCACTGATGCCAAAACAGGTGATTCTCTTGAGACTGGAAAGACTTTCACAAATACCTGCGAATCATCTGAGCAGTCACGAACAATGCCAGCCTCTGAACCATTGCTAATCATGATGCTGGTTTTTATGCAAAGTAACTCTGAATTTTGTCATTTTAAATGCCTGACCAGCTGCACCTGCAATTCGTGGCTGAGGCAGATGAGGAGACAGATTTTCATCTATAATCATTGGTTGAAATTCAAAGTTCAGCTAAAAAGTATTCTCACCTATACTTAACAGTTTCTATGGAAAATACTTTGACATAAGCACCATATTTGCAATGAATATGATCTCAACAGTGACCTGAACAAGGAAATATTGACCTGGAGAGGGAAAATTGCCTTTAAGATCAGGGGAAGCTATTCTTTATGCTCACCCCTTACCAGCCCAGATTGATTTCATGCATATTCAAAGCTACACACGAACCTCACCAAAAAGCATGAAAGGAGAGGCTCAGGATGGTGGGTGCTGTACACATCTAAAGATTACCTGAGTTGTAAAGAAGAAGGTCAAAGTCTCAGAGAAGTCAACAAACATGCTGGAAAGCCCAACCTTCCAAGGCACTGCAAGTATCTGTGCTGGTTATGACTCCTGCAGAGCAAGCAGAACGGCTCACAAGATAGCCTCTGCCAGGACAATCCTGGAAACACCTCACTCAGCTCCCTTCCCTGGGTTTACCCTGGAGAGCCATCCCCCAAGATCCCAGATAAGGCACGCTGACAAGGTGCTGAATGAAAGCCCACACTGCTGCTGCCAGTAACCCGCCCTCCCTCTACGCCTGCAAACCGCCAGCACCATCCCTAGGCTTTGTACTCGCAGCCTCTCAAGGAAGCAAGCCCCGAATTTCACAAGATTCCATGTTTCTGGGGCAGAGTGGGGACACAGTGCACATTTCGGTTATATTTTTCACAACAGCATCCAAAGTGGACTTGAAAATGGAAATAAGAGCTCAATATTCTGCATAAAAGTTATTAACCTCTTACCTCTCTACCTCATGTGCTAGTCAGGATTGCTACAAATATGACGACAAAAATGAAGCGGAAAAATGAGCCGTTTTGAATGCGTATTAGTATACTTAAATGGACCAGTGTGCATCTTGTTAGTTTGGAGTAGAAGTAGGTTAAGCTCTGATTTTATGTTTAAAAGCAGAGAGAAGTTCTGGCACATGCAGTGCCAGCTGCCAAAGGACCCTGTGCACAAACAGCACAACAAAGCTAAATATGGCCATTCCTACCACCTCAACCCAGCAATAGGTTTTGCTTCAAGGCTTCCCTCATGGAGACTCTCATCCCATATAAGACCTCAATGATGCTTAGTTGGAGGTTGAGCCAAGTGCTGCTACCCAGTTTCAGAAGCCAAATTCATCATGTTTTATATTTAAGCTCCCAGAGTCATATGAGATCCTTCAACCAAAACCACATACGCACTAATAAAGCAAGCAAACTTTTGATGTTAGGAAAAGCTGGAATCCTGGCTTCTTGACAGCTAGGCATGGGAATACAGACACTAACCCCCCAAACAATATTTAAAAAAAAAGAAAAGTGTATATATGTATTTTTTCTATGAATGCCAAGATTTTTGAAGTTACCCATGCAGGTCTGCAAACACAACAAGTGTCATGAGATGCTCAGGCCGCTGTGCTCAGGAGCGGCAGAGAACACAGCCTCACCTAAATATACAATGCC
Organism: Callaeas wilsoni; assembly: GCA_013398955.1. Taxonomy (NCBI): domain Eukaryota; kingdom Metazoa; phylum Chordata; class Aves; order Passeriformes; family Callaeidae; genus Callaeas; species Callaeas wilsoni. The sequence continues at coordinate 41,861 of VWPU01001305.1, read as the reverse complement.
TGAGCCCACTCCTCTAATCTTCAGCAGAACAAGACACTTTATTCTGCTTCTCCACACAGAGTAAACATTTCCTTCCTAATGGAATGCCAAGTTTTAGCACAGATTCATCCCTCCTCACTCTAAGCGTATAAGTCAGACTGTCAAGCTAAGTGTCTGAGCAAGGTGATTAGTCCTCCCTGACTCCTTTTACAGTCAATGGAGGGAAAGAAACTCTCTGGAGGGAAATTTAGGATTCAGATGACTACAAGAATATGTGCACTATTAGCTTTGAATACTGCACAGAACAGTAAAAACTTACAAGCAGCAATGCTGTAGCAAGGAAAGTATAGCTAATGAAGACTGAATATGCCCATCTCTGTTTCTAAGCAAGATCTGGACTTCAGGGCTCTTTCTAAAATTACTCAGGATGGAAAGGCTGAATTTAGCTCCCATCCATCACCTTATCACAAGAATACAACCTCATGCTTCCTGCCACAGAGAATCTGGGAAAATGCAAAATTCTACCTCTTATCAGCAAATCATAATTAATTTCTTCTTCCTATTTTGCCTTACTTGAGAGAGGAAAAAAAAAAAAGCCCTCCTTGATAGATAACTAAATTTATGTCTTACCAAACTGAATGTAAATGCAAGAAACAGGAAGTTTTTACTTGGAAACTGGAATTTCAAGCACTCAGTGGCAAACAATGAAGCAGAGAGATAAAGATGCAATGGCAATGGTGGGGGACAGACCTGCCAAGCTTCCTGCCCACACTGACTCAAGAGCATGTGTCCTACCATGATATGGACTGGCCACACCGCTTGCTTTTATTTTGGTAATTGGTATTTGTTCCTACGAAAACCCCTACAAAAACAAGTTAGAAGACCAGACAATAGTAGACTCGACATCTCTTATAGCTAGATCTTTTACTTAACACTTTAGCAAAAGATGTAATCAGCAGATCTTTGTCCATTCGTACAATTCTCTCTGCAGTGACGAGGATTGTATTGCACTCTCCAGCACTTGCCAGATCAGAGCATTCAGTCTTCCCCATCACTTCAAGAGATTGAACTGATACTTGAAAGCACATTTGCTATTATCTACTCCAGCCCCTTGGAAATGACATTACACAGATAGGGGGGCAGGCAAATATTGCTGCTCTTTTATTATTCCTGATGTTCCCTTGCTTGTAATATCTGAGAAGTTCCCAGGTCAATGGGATTACTTTATCTTCCTCCCCTTTCTTTTATCTCTTCCCTCACCCCACAGGTATCCATGTCCAAATGGGACACTTTGGCAGGGGGTTTGCTTGACCCAGGTCACTCGAAGGTCAAGCTTTTCACCACTTGCTAATGCAAAGCTTCCCCCCAGCCCTTGCAACCCCAGGGGTCCGGGCAACCCTCTTCACACACCCCTCTCCTGGCCACGGGTGCAGATGGAGAAGGCAAATGTTCCTCAGTGAACATACAGAAGCAAAATCGTCCCCATATGGAAACCAGAATATGTTTTGTGTTTTTAAATAAACAAAGCTAAGAGAGAAGCTCATGAAAAATCAGCTCAGCAGCGACTTTATTCCTGTACCAAACTTGAAGGATGGGAGGCTTAACCAGTTAAGAGCAACTCAGACTATATTTTTGCCTACCAGAACAAAGTTCAATTTTTATTTAGATTGATTTTAAGATTTATATGCAAGAAATGGATACAATTGGATCAAATATATACTAAAATAAATTGTTGACTCCCACGAAAGCCAATAAACCCAAAACAAATTTCACAGATCTCATCTACCAGCATTTGAGATTTATTTCATTATTTTGTATACATTTACAGAGCAGAAATTTGCTTAACTCTGTTCCACTTTTCTTTTACTGAAACAATAAGACTCTCTGCAGAATATTTTCGACTTGAATATTATCACCAGGATAGCATATGGCAAACTAGCAGCAGGCAGTTTATCTTCATCCTCTTTGTAAGCTAAAATTAGCACAATGCTTTTGCAACAGCATATGATGTATTCAGACCAGTACGATATACCTAATACAACTTCAGATCCATCCCTGGCTAACCTCCAATATCCAACTAAATTGATTGCTAATTTTAACTGAGTATTAATGTGTTTAGTATCAAGTTGGCATTTATCAACTTGAGAGGCACTTTTAAGTTTAATACTGTCATTTCATATACACCAACTGCAACTGTAAATAAAATTTGTATATTGGTAACACATAGAATTTCAATTCATCTGTATGAAGTAATTCTAATTTATATTAACACATTATGTATGGAAAGCCTTGCTGTAAAATTGCATAATATGCATATTCTGCTTTTCAGTGATGCAGTATAATTAATGGTGGTGAAGAGCTAATATACCCATGTCATGACTAACATGTTCCTCCTGCAGACTGTTAGCTGGTTACTTTACTGGGATTAAATTCAACCAAATCACCAACATCCTTTGGATTAAATTAAACCAAGTCATCACTTTACATTTCTTGATGAGATGGCTATGCCAGCCCTCTCTGCTCTTCAACCTGGCAAATTATGGCCACCTCAGGGGTTTTCTAGCTGGATTAAATATGTGGTGAAACACTAATGTTAGAACAGCTTCCTAATTTGTTTCTTGTAGCTCTAACACCAAGGAACTTAGCACAATGCTCCTTGTAAAGGAAATTTGAAAGGTTCTAAAAGGTTCTAAAAATGCCCTATGCTTCACAGGGGTGGTTGTTTTACCACCTTTCTTATCAGGTTGACAGAATAAAAATGGGAAGTAGTCACATCCAAGCACGTATATGAACAAACACACACACAAACAATAAATATTTATAGACTGACATTCAAAGATTTTGTGGCTCAGCCTGCTCATCAATAGAACATCCCTCTGCTTTCCTACAGCCCATTACAGAACTACAATACAAAACCATACCAAGTCTGTCCAATAGTTATACTGAATTAACATCACCACTATCCTTGCTTTTATACAGCTGGTCTCATGCAGAATTTGCATGGGGTCAGTGCAGACAGATACAAAGAAAAGGAAACGGGCAGGATCCTGCACAAAAGCCTCTCCTGGGGCATTCTCATTGCCACAGGCAGGATGAGGGGACAGAAGAGGATAAATAGATGCTTTACTAAGTGGGAAAGGGAGGAGAAGTACAGAACACACACAACATTTCAACTCCACTTTGTTGTCGCTTTTCTCCCTTGCTGTAATTTGCCTGCATCTTATCCCCTGCTCTTTAGCAAGAAGCTGCTGAGCTCTGAAGTTACAGTGCCCTGAAACGTTAACCCCATTTTAAATGACACTTTACTTCAAGCCATTCAGTTAATGCTGACCTCATTCCCTCTTTCCCCTGCTTTAGGAAGGCATTCAGTGCAGTGTATGTGCTATAATCCAGGGCCCCAAGCAGGAACTCCACCGTGGGGTTTCTCCCTCAGTGCTGTGCCAGGGACGGAGAAAGGGGGGAGATTCTCTTGGCACAGCAATGAGACCAACAAAAGAGTCTCCATCCTACAAACCTTGCTTCCATGACCTTCACTTGCTGACCAGAGAAAGCTAAGATATGCCTTCTTTGAGGTCCATCGGGACACTACAGACTCAAGAATATATTTAGCATGCATCCATGTGACACTGCTATTCAGAGCACTGGGGAAGATTTAAGAATAAGTTAGGGTATGCCTGCCACCATTAGGTCTTTTCCAAGGGCATAAGTGGTGTCTTCTAGTGGGTCTTCTCCTGTCCTTCTGCAAAAGACATACTTACAACCTCAATACAATACACAGTATTGGGGTTGCAAGGGCCATCTCTCACCCGTGGCACAAAATCAGCCCCAGGAGAACTAAGGACTAAGGTACCAGTACCTGAAAAGGCTGTCCTCACTGTACTTTTATTTATTTATATGCTGTTTCTTCTTTCCCACACTTTCACATTACACTTCGGCAAAGAGCAACTGCAAAAACCTGACTGCAAAATCTGTGTGAGATTTTAAACACTCAAGAGAAAAAGAAAAAATATATATAAACAAATACTCAAAATATTTATAATAGATATATTAATTTTATATCTATAAATATATCTACGTAATCCATGGCTATTAGATGTCAGAGGTACCGCCTGGTGATGAGGAAGTTCCCAAGCCACAGAGGGAGGCAGGGTGGCAGTGCCTATCCTGATGTGACACTGTTCCCACTGCACATCACGGGCCCGGCCATGCTCTCCCATGTCCTTTCCTGCCTTCCAGGACCGAGCAGCAAAAGTTCAAGCATGTCAAACCAAAGGCTACATGGAGGAGGTATCATGGCTAAAGAGCCAAAGAAGAAAGGCGGAAAATTTTACCAACAGCACCCTCATTCGAAGACCTGCCAGTGTTGGGCATTTGCTCAGTCATAACCCCACGATCCCACCCTGGCTTGGGTAGAAGGGACATCAGGCATCTCCCTCTGGTATTTCTCATGTCACCAACTAGTGGGTCACCAGGCCAGCGAGAAGTGGCCCCCAACAAATTATAGGATGACAGTTGGCTCTGACAACACTACTGTTGCAAGCTGCAGAGGCTGCTCTGATTGCCCAGAGAAAGTCCCCATCTCATTCATGAATTTAAAATTGGAAGAAAAAGAAAAAAAAAGAATAGTAATAATAAAAGCCCGTGTGCATCAATGTGCCTAGAAAAAAATTATGTCAGCATCTTACAGCCCTGATCCTATTAATTAATCCCTTGAAGAATGGCCCTTCGCCCACAAACATATAATGTAATGCCAGCTTAACCTTACCTAAAAAAAATTACAATGCAATAAGATTACTAGTCTGACTCTGCTAACTGCTACAGTACTGCTTAATCCTGCACTTCGGTGCTTTAACAAGCTCCTACAATACTGTACAGAGTTTATCAGAGCAGTTGCTGAGACAAGAAGGACTTATGTTTTAAAGAATATAATTCCACTGTCTTTTGTGCTTTTTACGTATAATGTTTATACAGTGACTTTCATCCTGAAAGATCTCAAAGCCTATTGCCTGCTCCTGTTTCCATTGAAGTCTTCCTTTCAGGTTTCATATTAGAGTAGGATTAGAAATAAATATATATATGAATATATATATGGGGGGTTACAGCAGGAAAATTTGTTGAGGCAGGAGTTCCTTCCCTCCCATTCCCCAAATGCAGGTGGGAGGGGCACCACCAAATCTGCCCCCTCCTACCAAAAACCTGCAAAGGACCCCATGTGGGACCTTGCCTAAAGAAGTGGGTGAAACTTGACCTGTGAAAGTATCATCTCTCCATCCCTGCAATAACTTTGCCTTCATCTCCAGACTGTCCTCCCGCCAGTAAAGCCCCACTCCAACAATATCCACCCACAGCCACACATTTCCCAGTCTTTGCCGGTTATAGACATAATAAGCTTCCCATGGAATAGGAGAAGAAAGCTCTGCTCCCTCCCTGTAATTATCAAATCAGCCCAAAAATGAGGAAGAATTGAGAATCCTCATTATAGCACATCATAAAACACAGCGAGGTCTTGTGCTCACTGTCTGTTATTGGCACAGTCTGCCAACAAAACTTTACAAAGAGAACAGGAATTCATGTTTGCAGAGATATTAAAGTCATAAAAGGGGAAATTTGGATTTTATTTTCCCACAGTCTAAATGAAGGTGAACCAAGGAAATTTGGCAAAGAGTGCTAGTCAGATGCCATTTCCCACAGCAGTGTGGTATTTTCCTCTGGGAATAAAACATTTTCCTTCAACTACTGTTTATAACTCTTATCAGTTCAACAGCAATAGAGCCATCAAGTCCAATATCTTGTGGAAAAAAGTCAAGGTCAACAAGTACTTGCATTTTCGTTTATCTTTAGCTGCAATTGCTACTGACATTCAATTGGGTAATAAACATGAGGACTGTCAAATGCTCTCAGCAAACAGGTGATCCAAAAGCTATCAGAGAGAAAGAGGCTACCGCCAGGTAATCAAACAATTCTGTTGCAACAATTATGATTTGAGTGCATTCATTTACAGAAGCAATCACCTGTCAAATTTGAATGAATAGCATCAAACCATTCCCACCATCGGGGTAATAAGGGCAAGAAAATACAAGCTACGTCTACTTTCTTCCCAACAAAAGCATGCCAGCATTAGCAAGAGCCTTTTAAAAAAAGGGATAAACAAAAATATCCAGCATCTTATTTCCTGAATTGAATTATAAAAAATTATTTTAACGTAAAAACTAGAGGACATCTGTCCAAGTAACTGGATCTTGTGGTGGTGTGTCTCCTGAACAATAACGGGTGTTTAGGAAAACGCTACGGAAAGTGGGGGCACACAGAGGCAGCTGTGCCACCGCTCTGACAATCAGCATTTGGGCAGCTTCCTGAGCCAGCGGTTGCATCTGGACCAGGGTTTTTAATAGCTACAAAAGAACCTATTTTTCCATGAATTGGTCTAATCTCTTTTTGTCCCCTGCTGACCTCCTCAGAATGCTGTTCTGTAGCAATAAATTTAACCCAACACATAAAACATTTTTGTTTGTTTTAAACCTACTAACACTCTGGAACAGCCCCTGTGCCATTAACACCCACCCTTAGTGCTTGCATTATGGGACAAGCACCCACCTTCTCCACACACAACTAATTTTAAAGACTTCTCCTTCAACCTTAGTCATCTTTCCCTTCCCAGCCTTTCATGTGAGAGATACGAAAATGCTTTGTGCCAAGCAGTCTAATGGCAAACCCTGTTGCATCACTAATTCAGAAACACAGTGTGTTTATGAGTTTATATCCCTTGTGATAAAATGTCTCTCAAAACAAACATCTCAAGATCACAACTTTTGTTTTTTTAACCTCCAATTTAAAGAGGTCAATGACATACACCTTAAAGTCTCACTCCGCCTACATCAGATTGCAAAAGACTCAGTTGAAGCCACCAAGACCTGGAGAAGCAAATGGGATAGAACCCTTAAGATGGAAATACTAAGATGGCCTTTAACATGGGCCATACAGGAAACTCATTAGCTCCAATGAGCCACTACAATTTAAGTGAAAACATCCAGGATGTATAGGAAAAAACCCACCATATCTGAATAAAGAACCNAAAAAAAAAAAAAAAAAAAAAAAAAAAAAAATCATATCAGCCATGTTGAAAACACTCAACTCCAGTACTGTTGAAAGGGGCATCTTGGACACTAAAAACTTCACACCTATTTCTACCACTTCTTACAAAACCAAACCTACCTCTGCCCCATCCAAGGAGGAAAGCAACATGCCCTTCAGGCCTACACCAGAGTTTTTAGCTAACAGCCCAAGATGTGATCTAGCAATGTGATTATTTTCCACCACTGTTCCTTGTTTGGCATATTCAAGATCCTGCCCTCAGTAAGACACCTGGTTCTGTGCAGACAGACTTTGGGGGCTGCAAAAGCCAATGGATGCTCTCAGTTCAGGGTCAGGGCCATGTTCTTATATATACATCTATGTATACATGGGCTTGTGCACAGCCACACAGATGTTTAGTAGGTAGACATTTCTGAGTTTAGAAAAACTTGCCAAGAAAATAGAAAAAAAGAAAAAAAAAAAAAGACTCCAGTACATAGATTTTGCTGCTTGATTACAGATGGGCCAAGAAGTCAGGAATATTTGTATTTCCATAGCCACTTTAAAGGTTAACAGTTTCCGAAGTCTTTTTCCCTCCTTCTGCTCTGCCAATGATGGCAATAGACTCAGCCTAAAGGATCTGCCTCTTGACATGGTCGTCTCTCTGCTCCCTTCCCAGCTTTTCCTGAGCAAAGACTGAAAGTCGCATTAAACTGTGCTGAAATGGTTGTGCTGATTTTGAACTGCTTATTATCTCTGGGGGATGACCTGAAAAACAAGTTGGTGCTTAGAGAATTCAGGTTTCCCCTGAAAGGCAAATGGAAAGAAGGAAGGTTTTTTTACAAGGAAAAGAGTTCATTTATGACGATGTTACTCACAATTTAGGGAAAACAAGCAACATTTATAAGTATTTAAGTTAGCTTTGCCAGAGCGAAAAGAAAAATGCCTGTTAATAACAGACATTTAAGCTAATGCAAATGATTGAAATAAATACTGACATTGGGAATAGATTAATGCTCAAATCATGACAGACACCCGCTTCCAAGAACTTGCTCCCATGCACCATTCTGGAAGCACAACCCTGCTTAGCTGAGGCACACAGACTCAACACTGCCGAAATCTAAGTTTAACAGCTGAATCAGGCTGATGAGACCAAAAAAAACCCAAAAAACCAAACAAAAAACTGAAAACCTAAACCAGAAGGAGGAAAAAACCAGTTTCACGCCCCCCGGCTCTAGAGCAGAATGATAAATTGACATCATGTTATGAGCATAATCCTCAACCACTCAATCAGTGTTAAAAAATAAAACATGATTCTGGGGAGATAAAAATAATTAATGCTGGTGCTGCTGAAGAATACGCACCTACATGAAGAGTTTCAGATAAATATGGGCCTGGCTTAAATCTCGTATCTCACGTCAAACGAAGAGGGCACAGGTGCTCACACTGATTTAAAGCAAACCGAGCACTGCCTGCTTGATGGAAAAGCAGGAAAAGAAAAGGGGATGGCAGAGCCTCAGCAAGAAAACTGATACTGCTCCGTTTCCAAACAAGCCTATTATGCTTAATTCGGGATTCACAATACATAAAGCACCAGAAAAAACAGAGGGAGCAGCCCCTGTTGACTAATGCCCTGTCTTTTCTAATCGAGGGTCACATCCAGTCTAACCGATCGCATGATAATGGCATCAGAAAAGGTCAATCAAAGACAAGCCGAAGCTTCCACTGCCTGGCTGACCTTCGGAGCTTGTGACAAATTGCTATCAGTCAATGTCAACTAATGACAGCGGCTCTTTGGCTAATCAATTGTTCTAAAAATGATCAAGAAAACTACTCGTAGGACAGCTCATTTTCACATCAATGCCTGTGAAGTATGAAAAGCTCATTTTTTTTTGAGTTTTTAATAAGCTCATAAGTAAAGCAGTTACTTGGTAACAGGGGTCACCTTAGTGAAAAGACAGAACCTTTGTCTGCCTTTTACATATTCTTTTATTACCATATTATAGTAAAAATATGCCATGCCATTACTATGCCAGAGGGCTACATAATAAAGAAGGTAATACTTCATACTTTTTTTTTTTTTTTTTTTGAGATAAATACTTCTGTGGTTTAGGGGGCCTCTGTTTGGATGTAAATAATTGTCAATATAGTCTCCATGTATTTAAATGTAAAGCAATCACCACTGGCACACAGGTGACATGCCCACTCATTACTCACTCAAATTTCACATGACAGAGCCTGTAGCAAAAACCACGCTGCAAAATCCAGTGGTGCTGCTGGGAAGTGTAGGTATAACAGCAGCTATTTTGTTCTTAAACCCACCCACCCCATGTGAGCACAACTTATTCCAACTATTTCCGACAGAATCCACATTTGGTAGGAAAACCGCATGCTCTGAAACCCCCTAAGCCCTGCGAAAGCAAACAGACATTTCCGCCCTGGAAGGATTCTGCATGTAAAAGCCAATGTGGAAATGCACACAGACTTGAGCAGTGGGAGATACATCATGGTTCTTCCTGTACGCAGAGGGCTGACTGCAGATTTGTCTGCCTCTTCATCCTACCAGCCTCTCCCAGCATCATTTTCAGCCACTTCTCAAAGCTTCACAGCCAGGTCACGCTCAAATCTGCATTCATGCAGTAAGTATTACCAAAACAACAAATCCACACCGGTCTAAGGCTTGAGAAGTGCAAGCACAATTATGCCTTGCTTTTCCATAAGGAGTACATCCAGCAAAGGACATTGCAGGGCATTACATCACAAGAAGCCATTTGAGAAGACGCTGCATTGAGAAGGAAAGAGGAGCCATGGTTCAAGCACGGCATTGCTCTTCATTTGGGTTTACCTCTTTACTTCAGTGACTCCCACCCATGACACCTGTACTGCTAGTAAGGATTTACCCCGAGGAAACACTCCTCACCAGCCCAATCGCCCCCAAAGCAATTCCCCAGATCACCATAGAGAAGGAGGGGGGAGTGGTGGTGAAGCGCTAAACAAGAAACATTAAAACTTTTGTTTTCATCGGAGAAACTGCCAAGTGACAGCAGTTTCAGGTTACACCCTAAACCTGCCTTGCTATGGTAGTTTTTCAAATTAAAATATCTTCTGTGGCCTTAGCCACTCTCAAGCCATCCATAGGCAAGAAAGAAAGGAGGCAGGGCGACACTTAAGCTCAGCCATAATTGGAAGTATGTGAAAAATGAAGTGTCAGTTCGGTCAATAAAGGGCAAAGGTGAAGGGGAACTGCAGCCCAAACTCGGTGCGAAATGTGCTCATTAAGACACCCAATCCGAGGGCTCCTGCCCACCTATCCCATTAGTCATCGGCCATCTGACCGCTTCAAATGCCTCCCCGCTCTTATTACTTTTCTTCTCCCATGTTTAAAAAAAAAAAAAAAGAAAAAAAAAAAAAAAAGGCAAGCTGGTATATAAATCCTTGCTCAGTCATCTGAAACATAATGTGGCCCTTCTCTCCCCCTCTTCCTGGCTCTGCTGCCTGCCTTTGCAGCCTCCAAACAACCGCCTGGAGATTCCCAGCAATAATAAACCCGATTGCCTTTTTGCCTATAGGTTGCTCAAACTCCTACAAAACCTTGAAAAAAAATAAGCCATTGCAGCCATTGATACACTTTTATAAAGAAATATTGCTGCTTTCTACTCCTGGCTTGAAGGAGCAACAATTATTTGGAGGTTAAAAAAATGTTTTGAACACAGGCTGAGGCTTGGGGGGAAAAAAAAAAGAGAGAAAGAAACAATATGCACAAATAAGGTGACACTGATGGATTATTTTTCTTTTCCTTTTAAGCTGTGTAGAAGAGCTAAACATGGGAAATAAAGAATTCCACTCTGGATTAAAAGTGACTGTACCAAGGCTTTGTTCAGCATCTTCCTGTTCTCACTATTTGCAAAACAAACAAAATAGATGTCTCAATATCCCAAACAGGAATCTTTTGAAGTTACAAGGCAGAGTAGGATAAAATAGTGCTCAGCATCACCTGCCTGTACATAAGAATTTGTTTCTCTTCTTTTAAACAGAATTTAGTGAATTATTTCTCCACGATGTAAATTCAGATCTCTTTGCACCATTTGGAGACAAACCTCCAAAGGCCTTTCCCGTTAAGTTCAGAGCAACGAGAAAACTTTTTCATAATATTATTCTGCATTCCTGTACTATAACTATGCCCTATGATGACACAATACCAGGCCTTTAGAAGAGGTTGTGTCAACGTACTATGCAATAACATATCCCGCTGTTCAGTGGCACGAGACCTCAGAACAGCTCCCTAGCAGTTAAATATGGATTTCTGCAAAGATCGAAGCAGTTGGGAGTTATTACTATTTACTAAGTAAATAAATTTACACGTTTAAAAAGACTCTAAAATGTTTACGGGAAAGACCATCTCTCCTGATTTCAAAGGCAATCATTCGATGGGTGTTGTACACTGGGACATAAATAGGTTAAAAATACACCGTGCAGGATTTGTAGTGATGAATAAGGTAAAGAACAAATATCTCCAAAAAGTCCAAAAATAGACCTTAATGTAGTCAGTGTTAAGGACTAAGGAGAAAAGTCATGCTAAAGGCTTAAGCTTTTCAGTCTATGTGCCTCTCTGAAAATGCAAGCTTACATTTACAGCCTTGTGATACTTTCAGCCAGGTTGCAAACCTGGCCCAGAAGATGTTTTTATCTACCCCTACAAGGGAAGTAGGTTGTGAGAACAACCTAAAACCAGACAGTTTTAGAGGGTTTTATTTCTGGTGATCAGATTTGCCTTTTTTTTTTTTTTTTTTTTTTTAAATGACAAACGTGATCTTGACAGATGGGAGAACCAAAAGGAACTTTTACAAACTCCTAAAAATAGGGAAGCCCATAATATACTGAATATATGTCACGCAATGCATGCATCTCAAGTTAACTCCTATGCTTGCAAGCACAAGCATGTGGGTCCCCAGCCTTTTGCTGCCACCCCTCCGCAGCACCTGGCTGCTATGGCAGTGCCATGCTGGCTCCTTCTGCTGCCGAGAAAAGCATCCAGCAGTGGTGAACACAGGGGTTTAACCACAGTGTTGCACTCCTGACATCAGGCCACAGAAGAAAAGTCACCAAATCACAGCATCTGGAAATTAAATGCAGTAGGGGAGAGGCAGGATATTTGCCACCTTTTTGCTCTCTTCTGTCTTGGACCTTCAGGGTCATATTTTTTGACTTCTTCCCCACAGGGAAATGCTAAAATCACATTTGGGGGATTTTTTTACAGAAGGTGTACATGCAGGCATGGGTGTGCTTAAACAAATGAGCTTCGTCCATAATCTCAACCTTCAGAGCACTTCATGTAAACAAGACACAAAGCAAGGCTCAGCAAGACCACCGCTACCCTTACCACATTCCTGTTCCTCAAAAACAATGCAATTTCCAAAGGTGGCAAGTGGCCTGAAGGCAAGTCTTGGTAACAGAGATCCCCAGGACAGGATCTCTTTTCCAAAATTCCTTTCCCAAACTTGACCTGAGAGCTCCAGTTATCAAATTCCCATTTCTGTTACTCTTCTCCAAAGTTTTAATGTAATGAGCCTTCTTCACAAAACACTCTATCAAGCACTGGCAGAAATTTCACCTTCAATAAACCACTGGGATTTGGGTAACAGTTCCAGAACTGACTAAAGTGTCACTGACAAGTCCTTCTGTGGATATTTCACAGGACTCAGGCTTGAAACTCACTTTAGAAAACCCTTCCCGACTGAGGCCGCAGCATGCACCTTGCTAGGAACTGACCAGGACGGCAATAAGACATCAGATATGACCAGCACTCCAGACTACTAAAATGCCACATTTAGGAGAAAATGAAGTCTGACAATCTTTAAAAGTACGCCAGGAACGAAGTTCAACTTCCAACACGGTCTAGGAGCATTCTGGCAAGCCTCCGCACAGATGTTTTGTCCACGCACATATCCACATAAACACACGCACATCCGTCTAATAAAAGAACAGCCCTAACCGAAAAACCCTAACAAAAACCCTCTCAAAACACCACATTTTAGTTCAAAGCTTATTTTTGAAGCAGCTTTTTCAGCTTAAAAAAACCCCATGGATTTAAAGTTTGCTCTGAAAGCAACGGGCTCTAATGAACAAGTTGACACCACTTCAACTATAGCATTGTGAACAGCACCACTAGAATATATATGTATACATACTTGAAAGAAAAAAGGCCCCCTGAATTTATGTTGCATATCATTTTCCAGTAAAAGTCAGAGGTCAGAAGGTTACCAGTTTCTGCCTCAGCTCTGCAACAGTTTACTATTCCAGGCACCATTTTTACTAGGCTACACTTGCGATGAAGTCAGCAACTTTTCTTTAAACAATAACGAGTCTCAAATACTTAAAATTCTATAAAGAGATGTTATTCACCATGTACGTTAAGTCCATGCATATAAAAAATTAAAATATACTGGTTTAGTTTAAAAACTAATCTTGTTAAATGCAGACTTTGCAATGCTAATCAGTACTGTTCAACCTTTTTTTGGAAACACAATTCCTTTGTTGTCTAACAGCACTTGAATGAAACATGATCATAAAACCAGTTTTAAAAGTATATACCTATTGTGAGTTGAGAGTCAACTTCAATGAAGCACTCTCTTTTATATTCAGATTAAGGATCCTTTTTAAATTTTAATTGCATTAAATTAACACTAAATCCACTGCAGTTGGTCTCTTCAGAAAAAATATGCTTTCAGCTTCACAGAAAAAAAATCCAGAGATTCAGCTTTTTAGACTTCAGAGTTTCTAAGACAGCACTGATTATTTGTAGAATGTCCCACTTCCATCGCACCAAGCTCATTTCATACTCGCCCTGCTAAATCAGCTACTCTGGCCTGGCACTCAAACAGAACGTTTTTGCATTCAAGTAAATTGGAATTAAGTATAAAAAAGTAAGTAAAAGCACAGCTCAGGGTTTTGTAAAACAGGCCAGCTAACATCTCTTCTTTATACGCAATCAAGTTTCGACGGCATCTTTGAAATATTAGCATGCATTTTTGCAATCTTAATTACATTTGGTTTTGAAGATCTCATCTTTTAACCCATTTGAATGAAGAAAAAACCCCAAACTTCTCATTTCTTATTTTTATTAAGCACACTGCAAATTTGGTACATATGTTGCTCTAACATGTGCCTGCTGGCAGGGTCAAAGAAATAAAGATGCCAATCCCTTTACTAGGAGGAGATGGAGGAAAAAACATCTAAAAAAAGGAAGATAGACCTTTCTCGGCACAAACCCTCTAGTACCCGAGCATATTTCCATGCCAGAAAGAGAGTAAG
>VWPU01001305.1:0-22500 GCA_013398955.1 Callaeas wilsoni | reverse complement strand
ATATGAATAAAAGAAAATGCTTTCGATTACGGGTGATAAAAATTGTACTCGGCACCTTTTGATATATATCTTCTCAAAAGTTTTGTGAGCACAGCCCTCTTGTGGGCTCATTTGTGTTTGTGTAACAACTGGAAACGGGAAACAGCTAATTCCTTTACCTGTTGGACAAACCTTGACTCCTCCAGGCTACCAGAGGCTGCAGGTATAATCATTCACCCCTTGCCCTGGAGGAACGGAGCTGCTGCCAGCAATTTGTCAACATAATTTGGGCTTATTGTTCTCGGTCTGAAGTTTTATCCTATTTTCTTTTTCTAAATGAAATACTTATTCATCAGGAAAAAAGTAATGTGCTATGTTTGAAATGTTCTTCTGATTTTCTTAACTCCTACCTTTTAAAAATTTTCAGCTGCATGAGGTTGAGGGTAGTGACAAATCATGTTAGGAAATAGTTGTGCTCAGTACAGGCGAGAACTCGAAGCAAAAAGTATGGGCTGATTCATTAAGTTATGGCATCCATCTCCTCCTACAAACATAACCCACCTATGTAGCAAGGATTTACTTTTTGCATAGTTTATCCTTCTGGTTGTCGGCCATACTGATGTCCCCAAGCTCGCTTGGGCAAAACATTCAATACGAGAGCTCAATACCTTAAGTGTATAATCCATAGGACAGATGCTAGAGCTACAAGTACATGACAGACAGACCTGGTCTTTGCAATCCCCAAGTCTTATCCCTCTTCACTTCTGGAGGGCATGGCTAATAAGAATCCTCAGGTAGCCTGTTCCCCATCCAGCATATAAGAAACCTTTTGATTTTTCTCTTAATTGGCAAGAAAAATACAAATTGGTATAGAGAATTAAAATCACACTTTTATAATACAAAAAATATAATGCCGTCGATTTCCTAGATTCTACACTACTGTTTATACAAACATAAAATTTTTTGCGCTGGAAGGGACCTTAAAGATCATCTAGTTCTAACCCCTTGCCATGGGCAAGGACACCTTCCACTAGACCAGTTTTCTCAAGTGTGGGATTTTGGGGACCATGAAATCCAGACTCATTACTAACTTCATTTTCTGAGAGGACCCACTTATGGCTTTTCCACCTGAACATCTCCTAGTGGGATTAACCAAGGCTGATAGCCATCAAACCTACCTCTCAGCCTGCCAAAACCAAATGGGGGGCATCATACCCACTACAACCAAAATCAAAGGGGTCAGAATAAATTGTACATGTAGAAATTTCAAAATGCTAAAAAATAGAAGCTTCTTACTGCCAACAACTCTTGCATAATCTGCTTCACGCAACTTAGATTCAAAGGTGAGCTATTTTTAATAGAACAACAACAAAGGCACAAAGATCAGGTTCATATGGAAAAAGCGGTGTTCCAAGTCTTGGGAAATAAGGTCGTTGAAATGACAGGCAGGCGATAACTCCGCCTGCAACTAAGCAGAACAGCGAGGGCGACTTGTGCACAGATGGAAACCTTTGCAGCGTTAGAGGAGGCAAGGCCTGGCGAACTAAAAAGCAGAAAAAACTCTGCATGGAAGTCTCAGCCCTGACCTGGATTCCCTTCCTAGCCCCAGAAAAGTCCTAAGCTTTCTATCTTTAGTTTCTCCTTACTGCAAATGAGGGTAAAGACTCTTCTCTAACTCTTCGCAGCTGCATAGGAAAAATAAGATATAAGCTGACTTTATGCATGCAACACAGGAGACAAATAGATAAAATGAATGAGAGTGGGTATCAACGTGATTACCAGAGAGGATAGAAAACTGGAAATAAACAGGACTTTTGCCACTGATTTTCACAAGGCAAGGATTTTACCTGAAGGGACCAGAGGCACAACTAACACTGCACACTGTCAAAGATCAGCAAACCAACATCCACCAAACAACACCAGTGCTCTGCATTAGCTCTGCTGTCACACCTCAGTGCTGACCCTACCCAGGTGCATGGTGCATGACACCAGCTGCGTACCTACGGAGGCACCTCTAACACAGCACACCCTTCTGACTCCCTCCTTACCCTCGGAGCATGGAGGACAAGAGACCACGGCAGGGAGAGGAGAGGAAAGGGCTTGATAGTCCTAAACAGGATGAATGGAAAACACGAGTGCAAAAGGACAGGGTGATGGTGCTTTCCAAAGGAAAAAGAATAATTAGAAGCAGCAAACATAAACCACAAAAAATAAAGGAGAATGAAATGGAGATCACCAGACTGAGTGGGACATAAAGTCAAAGAGGAAGGAGAAAAACCACAGCTCTTCTCTTCCAGAAGGCACCAAAGCCCTGTCAACTCTGCAGGGGCAAGACTTTAAAAAAAACCCGTTTGTGCGTGTTTGTGTGCACACAGGGCTGCACATGTTCACAGCTATGCAGAGCCCTCCCTAGCCTGGGCTGCATTCTGTCAGAAGCACAGCTCCAACACCTTCTGCCTATGCTGAAATCAAACCTGCTGCACTTGGGGAATCATCTCCAAAGTCCTCTCGGGGGCACAGCATGGGCAGATGGACTTTTCTTTGAGAAAGGACTCCAGAGGCACCCAAAAAAACCTCTCGCAATAAGGAAAGCAAACAGCTTTTAGACACTTAGACTTCAGGGTGTGCTTTTTGCATTGGAGGTTGCTGCACATGGTAGCCTTGATGGACACCTAAACAGCAACAGGCTCAATCACAGTGGGCCTTAAAATTTGACTGATCTTATACCAGTCCTTTTTTTTTTTTTTTTTTTTTTTTTTTTTTTTTTTTTTTATTTTTTTTTGGTTTTTTTTTTTGTTTTTTTTTTTTTTTTGTTTTTTTTTTTTTTTTTTTTTTTTTTTTTTTTTTTTTTTTTTTAAATCTCAGCTCAACAGTAAATACTGCCTGCCCAGCCAGGTTAACTGAGCCAGCTGATGGTGATGCAGGGTTTTTGTCTCCCGCACAACAAACATTGACTAGTACATTCTATTTAGAGCAACCCCGCATTGTAAACCTGTCTCCTCCCTCTGATAAGAGACATATCACTAGATAGCATTAATCCCCGGCCCTTCTCTGACACAAGGAAACACAGCTTTGCAGTCAGGAGATAAAAATCACTGCTCCACATAGATTTTTTTTTTTTCTAAGTTTAAATATCATGCAGAAACATGCAAAAAGTCAGCCCCAAACAACACTGCTACATCCAGAAACCTGGTGTGCAAGTCCTTGAGGTGTCTTAGTCCTCCTTGGCTCCTACTAAATTTAATAAGACTGGAGAATTTTCCACATCTTTCTAGACCAGGAAAAAGGTCTTCAGAGACAAATAAGAGTTTCCTGTTCAATATTTCATGTAATGATTCCTCCAAAGGTGTAAACAGGAAAAACGTCTCACCACTTAGCCTGAAAATGAGAGCCTGCCATCCCTTCCCTTTATTGCCTTTATGTGTTAAAAGTCATTTAGAAGGGGATCTGCCAGATGCTCAGGTACAAATGAGACAGCACAGGCTGTCAGATGACTGGCTGAGGTCCCAAAACTGGCCTACCCAGACAGACTTGGGCAGGAGGGAGACCTCAACCTCAACTTCTCCCATCCTCTCCCTTCTGTCCCACCAGGGTCTCAGCAGGCAGCCTCAGTGGGAGTCAGTGCTGTGGAGAGATGTGCTCTTTACCCTGAATATCTGGACTCAGACAAACAGCAAAGGTTTACTTAGAGCAAAACCTACATCTCTAAGCATTCCCCTTACAGATTTTTACGGATGGTACCTTTTGGGAAGACAAAAATTAACCCATTGGGGCACCCACTGAAAATTTTTTTGCATTACTTTAAATGCAGGCTCTGACTTCCAACATCCCATCGGCCCAAGTGGGCCTTCTTGGGGAGGGAAGGCACAAGCACAGCCCTTGCTCTGCAACAGTCATGCTTCATTCCAGCTCCATCGCAAGCAAAAACCCTGAGCTTGTGTCACAAATATCAAATGGGTTTTTTTGCTAACTGACAACAGACGCCATTCGGAGTCAGCGTATTTTGATTACGGCACATTGTTCGCAGGATTCAAGAGCCCGCTCGCCTTGCATTGTTGTTCAACACCAAAATTAAATTGCAGTATAATTATCTTTGCTCCAGCTACACCTTTCTGTCTCGATGGATGTGATACCTGCAAAGCCTGTGTTGGGTATAAAATGTGTTCCTGATTATAAAACGTTTGCTTAATCTTGAGGGCACCGCCTTGTTTTTTAAGGCCCTCTGCAAGTCACGCACTCCAGTACGTGCTGCCCGTTATCTCCAGAAGGCTTAAAACTGGAATCCCCGTGATTCACATTTTCCAACGCTCATGGCCAAACCCTTCCGCAGAGCAGCTCCTCCACTTTCTCCCATTTCACATCAAGCCAAATCTGCAGCGAGGCAGAAGTGGCCGCACAGCTTGGCTCTGCAAGCCAGATGCCAGCAAGCCAGTGGCCACAAAACACACCGAGCCCCGGCTGCGGGAGCCAGAGGTCGGTGAGCTCCAGGGGGGGTTTGCCAGGCTGAGGTGGCCGTGGCTCCCTGATACCTCCACCCATTCATTGAGGGGTGGCTTGGAAGCACAGATAGCTGCCAGAGTCACCCAAAAATGTGGGGCTGAGAGGTTTGTGTGGTCCCACTGCACCTCCCAGGGAGCTTTTGGAATACCCAGTGGTGCTTGTAGCAGCACAGGGCTCATGGCAGGGCCTTGCATGGATCTGTGCCTCGGGACAGGCAGACTAGCCACTACCTCACAAATGTTTCCAGTCAACCCCACAGCTCCTTCTGCAGAAGTTACTGGCAACACTGCTACCTACTCCGTCCAGAGTTCCAGTTTATCCCCTTCCTTCTTCAAATACGTGTTAAAAATGCTAATTAAGTGGAAAATAGCAGAAGAGGCCAAAACCAAAGCATAAAGCCACCAAAAGCAATGTTTACCATCAGCCTTCCAATTCAGCATAGTGCTTTCCTGTGACACCAAACAGAAACATTTTGCTTTCTTTGCAACACTTTCTTCAAATTATCTACAGAGTGAAATAATTAGTATAGCATATCATGGCTTATTCTTAAATATCTTCTATATATACCCCTTGCTATCACTAGATGACATATAAATTAAGATATCAACCCTACCTGATGATAAGGGAAAAGGAGAAGTAAAAAATCTCGGCTCACAAGCACCTAATTGTCTCGCTCAAAACCTCAGCGACAGACCTGGGAAGAGAATCTGCATCTCCTCTCCCGCCTCATGCTCTCAGCATTCCCCACCCCTGCCCCTCCAGCATTGCTGTATCACTTCTCACCCAAAGGATCTCTCAAACACTTGTAACTGAGGACCAAATGTCGGCTCGATGCACACATGTCCTTTTAAGAACAAAATTAATCCTTCCTGCACATACTAGTCATGTGCATACCATCACTCTGGCTTTAAGGAAAATAGTAATGAAAAAGAGATCCCTCACAGGAGTTGGACGAATGTAGCAAGATACGTCTGTACATACCCTGCTTTTCTACATAGCTGTGCCACAAAACACTGTCACGGGCCTCACGGACACGGGGAAAGCACAGCGACGCTCCCATAGTAGGTGGAAGCCACTCCAGTAAAACTGGTTGCACAACAGGTAGGAGGGCCAGGAGCCTCCAGGGGTAACACAGCTGCAAAATCCTCCAGGCAGAGAAGGGTAAAGGAGGGAATGGCTCGAGCATAGTGCCCAAGCTGCCACCAGTGTGCATGAGCACCTCGTCCCAAGCATCCATGCAAACACAGGGACCCTCTTCCCAAGCATCCCTACAAATATGGGGAAACAATGGGAAGCTGCCTGCCACCGACTTGCGCATGTGCTTGAAAGGCTTCCCTCCCCATCACCCTCCTGTCATAGTGATGCTCAGCGGTGCCACTCAGCTACAGAACCCCTGTCCATGTCAAGTGCTGCCCAAAATGCCTGTGTGAACATGAGCAAAGGGAAGAGCAAAGCTGTGACTTCAAATGACCTTCTGGTGACATGGCTGCACCCATCACCAAAACACAGCAGTGACACTACCCCCCCATAACACTGCACAACAGTACACAACAGAAAATTTATCAATTACAAGCCACTAGGATACTCCGCTCATCAAAAAATTCAGCCAACTCTACCTATGCAAGGTATCCATGATGCAGGTGTGAGTGTAGGAGCTGGGGGGTGAAAGTATCTCTGTGACTGCACCCCAAGAAGAAGAAGAGCTTCTTTTACGCTTGAGCCCCTGCACTGGCTCAAGCCTAAAACCAAAGTGCCACCTACTGAGTCTACAGTATTTGTGTCCTCCCAAGGTTTCTAGCAAGGCGTCAGCCATGGTTAATACTTAGCTCACCAGATTAATCCAAATATCAGCAAGTAACCACTGCCACCCATATGAGAGCGCACGCCTCGGGTTGCTGCTGAGCATCAGCTAGCAGGTGATGTCCTGGCTGAGGCCAGGGGCATCCCTGCACACCCCATGCCAACGCAACAGGTAGCACCAGCCCTGCCAAGGGTCAAGACTTTAATGTCCACAGACCAAACTCAGCTTGCGCTGACAGAGCTGGCCCAGGTTCGGTGCAGGGCAAAACACCCACGAGACAATCGGTTATACCATTCCTATTTGCATAGACACTTGCAGCCCTGCACCCTAACAAAGCCACAGGGTTTTTAATTTGCTCTTACCCTCCCTTGCAGACTTAAATGGAGCTATTTAAAGCCAGTGTTAAAAACGCCAGCAGTGGTCTGACCTCAGGAACAAAACTGGACCAAAACCTAAAGGCCAAATGAATGAAAAGAAAATTACAAGGTAAAATTTGCCTTCCCTGAAAGTGTGCCAGCTGCAAGAATCTTATATTACATCGATGCAGCTTTCCAAAGTTTAAATACAACAATTTTCTGTATTAATGGCCCAGCATTGATGCCATGCCCATATGAGAGAAGCTTGAAAAACTTAAATAAACTGTGAATGGCAGGATTAATACCGCAGCTCTGCATTTTGTACAGCTGTTTGAATACAGTACACTGCCTGTGATGGCATCAGCTGTTGCTTCACTCTGGGTCAGTATTTCTGAAGTTAAAACAGGCAGTTCTTTTAAATAAATAAAGAATTACCCCTCTTATTGTTGGCCAGTTTACTTCAGCAAAGGAGGTCTGGATGCATATTTGCTTTATATTTAAAAAAAACAAACAAACAAAAAAAAACAGAAGAAAAAGAAAAGGCCAAGCTGCAAACAAAAATAACTGCCCAAATTCAAAGTCCAGCAGTGCTAAAAAGAGAATTTTAATTTACTGCAATGGCTCCCCAGGATGAAGAAGGAGGTAACGCAGTTTTGGAGATCATCTGCCCAAGTGGGAATATCACATAGATGCCTGGAGAGTCCTTGAGAAAATAGCTCACCTCAGTACTGATTGAAGAGGAAACACAATACTTTGGTGAAATAGAATTCTGTATTTCTAGGAAAGGCTCCAATAGCAAATTGCTTACTAATGCAAGAAGCCTTGTGAATTTTATTATGAATGAAACGGGCAATGGCAAGCGTGTGACATAGCACAGCATATGCACACATGGCCGACTCAGTAAAAAGTAAATAAATAGGTTACTTATAAGCTCTAGAAGACACCTGAACATATCTTTAACTAAACTCAGGCTCAGTGAACTTCAAGCAAGAATATAAAACAGCTCCAAAACTATCTTACCATTATTTTTTCCACCAGGTAAATTAGCTCTCCTACAGCCTAATATTCAACCTTGGCTTCCTTAGTGGAAATACCAGCCGAAAAAAGTTAATCTAGATTTCCTCACTCTTTTTAAAAAATGACTTACCACTGGACAGGGAAGAAACTATCTACGCAGGGAGCATGTCAGGATTCCATCATCACAAAATAAAATGCTCAGATTATTGGGAGGAAGACTGATACCAGGAGCAGCCTGGTGCCAAATTCACCTGGGAAACACAATGCCCAAAACCACTGCCCCCCCAGACAGGGGGCAGGCAGCTCTCCCTGCCTCACAGCCTGGCTGAGCCCTTGTCCCCACCACCTCAGCTGGATCCTTCCCCAAATCCCTGCCACCATAAAACTTTCCAGTTTTTTTTTCCCAGGCAGCGTTAACAATATCGCTCTTGAGCTGCAGGAGCAGGAGGAGAGGAGGGTGCGGAGCCCCGGTTGGGGCGATGACGGGCGCCAGTGGTTAAGTGCTGCTGTGGAGATGAAATATGCCTAATGAAAAGCTTACCTAAAGCTCGTGGGGAGCCAGCGCCCGGCTGGCCAAACCTCTCCAGAGCAGCGGGCACGAGGCCGCCAGGACGCTCGGGAAAGACGAATTAACTAAAAGTTAATGTGGATGCTCTCATTCAAAAGAAAAGTGGCCTACTCCAAAGGGGATTAGGCTAAAGTGAACTAAGGCCACTTTACTTCTGAATGAGAGCATCCACACAATAGTGCAATGCACTTTAACTAATGCACTTTAATTTTACACCCAATCAATTTGTCTTACCTCTCCTGAGTGTCCTTGTGTGGACAAACCCAGAGATTCATCGAGTTTTGAGGCCAGGCAGGGAACATTAGATCAACTCATCCCACTCCCCGTGTGTTCTGGGCCATTGACTTTCACAGTTATCCCTTTATTGATCCCCAAAACTCATGGATGACTTACGTATAACCTCTGACAGGGGCAGGGAGGAAACATTTCTTCAATGGCCTGGATTTGAAGATGCTTGCAAAATAAAAATCATTTGCACAACAAAAAGACACCATGACTTTCAGCAGCCCATCCTGTTGCCAACAAAAGATGCCAAATTTGGGCAAAAATCCATCCTACCTTCCATATGCCCTGCAAGTTCATAAGAAAATGGCAGTCTCTGTATTATAACTGTTAAATGTCTTTTGTTTTTTAAATTGCAAACAGACCCTTTGCCTATAGGACAAACTCAGGGTTTTTTCTTTAAAAACACCTCACCAACATTTAAATTTTCAACATTTCCCCAGACATCTACTGACAAATCTCAAACTCCCTTTTCCAAAACATAATAACCTCCAGAAACCACTTGCTGCCTGCGCTATTGCTTTCGTACACACAGTGACTCACATAAGCCTGAAATCTCCATGTCACTCTTTACTTCTTGGATATATACTCTCAAAAATAAATAAATGAACCCATGACGGCAGCAACCAGTGAGGCAACTCAAGGAGTTGAGCCCTCAGGGGCGATGGAGCTCCCCTGTGCCAGCAGCCCTCTTGCTAACAGAGACCAAGCCCCCACCACCACCACTGAGGGACTGAAGCTTTCCAGGGATCTCATCTAAATTAAAAAAAGGAATCCTGAGGACATTGGCCTGATGGGATTCTGCTCTCACTTATGCTGCAAGTTACATCTCTTATTTTTGCCTTTTGAAAGTAGTGAAAGTGAAAAGGCAACCGCGCTAAGCAGGCCAAAGAAGAGCTGAAGCGACTGCCGACAAGCTGTATCTAAGACGCATCACAGAGTATCGGCGGTGGGTTACATACGGAGCCATTAATCAGGGGCGGAAACACACTCAAAGAAGTCCAAACACAAAACGTGTGCTCTCTTAGAGCTACCCTCTACAAATACTACTGCAACTGCAGGAAAAAATAAAAATTTAACCACTAATTATTCCAAACTTGCCATGTAAGTCAAAGTCTGCTCTGAGAAACAGAGCATGTGGAGAAGAAGGTAATACACCAAGGACACAAAGTGACACTGCAGCACACCCCGGTCTCTCCTTCTCTCGCACAACCCTCATCAGGAAACAAATCCAGAAACCTTCAAAAATGTTCCTGACCAGAAACAACTATCCTCTTTATTTTCTTAAACTTGTTTAGATTACACAAGATAGATCCTAACTGCATGTTCACGTGACCAAAAAACCCCAAACGCAGAAATGCAAAACAAAACAATAGAAAGATTTCCTAATTTAAAGAAGCTGTGCTGGATTTTCAGTGCTTTTTAAAGTAGTATTTATCAGCACGACGTACACTTACTCATTTTGATTTAGTGCGATATAATCTGATTTTTTTAAGGTCTAACATTACCCACGCGGGGCTGCAGTAACCCTTCCACATGCAGAGCCCATTACCTTTATTGTTACTTGCGGACCAGCAGCCATGGAAGACTAAAGCTCTCAGCCACAAAGGTTAAACTTAAGGTAAAACTCATTTTATCATAACTTTCAAGCCTCCAAGTTGCCCCAAAATGACACTCTACGGTCCCTAACGCAGACGCAGTGAGCTCTGGCTTACAAGAATGCCTTGGGATACACTCGCAAATGTTTAGGATCAATTCCAAGGTTAACTGGGGTTTAAACTCAGCTCTGTCAGGACTGATGTCGAGAAGAATTCCCAAAAAATCTGGGAATTAAAATTACCCTTTACAACAAGAGCTAACTTCAGTTTGGAAAACTTAACATGGAAATTCGGCCCGAGCATGCAACTTCAGGGAGGCAGCAAATCTTACACCCAGCTGTAAGGATGGCCGCTTTTGGGCTCTTGAATGATTAAAAAATAAAAAAGAACCAAGGATTCATGAACTGAAATCATAAACTAAAGAAAATATATTCAATCTTATGTCTACTCATCAATGTATTTACTCACTTAAAGAAATGGAGAGCAAAGAAAATCTTATTTTGCTAATACAATTTCAGTCACAGTGTATCAGATGAAAACATGTCTGGAACAGAAATTAACGTATCCTATCTTCATATTAAATAGCCTGCCAAACTGGGGTATGGTAACAGCTTCTAAATATCACAGAAAAAAATAATAAAAATTACTCCAAAACAAACAAAAAAAGGATTCACTGGCTCAAAGTGACAAAGTCACAGGAAGAAAATTAAATTTTGAGTCTTTTAAACATTATTTTATTGGTCCTCCTCAGAGTCCTACTTTGCTGTAACTCTTTTATTATGCAGAAATGAATTCTACCTTGCACCTTCTGCACCACATCTATTATTTTGATGCCTGTTCCTCCAATACGGGAGCACATATCCTAAAGGTAGCAATATTCTTAGATCTCCTCTTTAAAACCATACATGGTTTGAAAGTACCTGTGAAGAAGTCCCGAAGTAAAATAGTATTTCTCAGTAGTTTTTTCCCTAAGGCATTATTTTTGTCTGGGCTACAAGGTACAGCTAATATATTTGAGAATTTGGAAAGTTAAGTCTAGTCGTAACTGGTCGATGCCCTGAACAACTCTACCACCTTCAGCTGTGCTTTATACTGGATTCCAATTTATGATTCTTTCTTTGTAAAGAATATATTTTAAATAATTGTTCCATTTTAAAAAAAAGCTGCTGTCTATCCGCATTTTTGTTAGAGCAACTCTGCCACTGCGCACATTAATATAAAATCTATTGCAACATAAATAGAGGTGTTACTTTATTATATACCTGTGTGTATATATGTGATATATTATCACCCAAGAAGGGCCATCTAAAACGCCACAGTTGCAAACATTTAAGACTGTAACAAAAATGACTGAGACTCTAGTATCGGTTTACTATCCTTCAACAATTTCCCTGACAGGGGAGTCAAATAATGTTGAATTATGGACCTTCTTGCAGGAAGTCTTATTTCATGTTCATTTTTTGATCATTTCCCTCATAGTTCCTATAGGAATTTGGCTCTTTGCCGATTTGCCTTTAAAAGTTTCTGCATCTGTAATTGGCTTGTGCTTATTAAATTGTAATTTTTGTCAAGCAATGCTACCGTGGATGGGCTCAACAAGTTTATTTTCAGTAACAAAAATACTGTTTTGTCCCTATAAAATCTATCTTATGCAGCTAATGCACTTTATTTGGACGTGGTGGGTACTTTGTACCATGTTTTCCTTAAGGGACTTTCTAAAGGCTTTCAGTAGACATGCTCTTGTAGGAGAATTTTACAGTCCGGACTAGAGCACTTGGGTGCCAAGGTGATGTAGCTTCAAGAAAACAGCCCCACGGTAACAGTTCAGGATTACCTATGAAACTGAATTTCTGCTGTCGGACTACAGGCAGTCTTTGGGCTTTTTTTTTTAATCAGAGGGAGTTTTCCCAGACACATCCCACAACAGCTGTGTTCTAAATCTTTCTGGGCTGTGACAAACATTTGAAAATTTAAACATGCAAATGTTTGAAAAGCTAATGATTAAAAAAGGTTTATTTTGAAACTTTTGAGAATGGCTGCAATTCTTCAGCTAGGTTTTTTTAAGTCCCAGGGTCTGGATGACTTTGAGGTCAACTATCCCCAGCAAAAAGCCCAAACTCCTGCCTTGTACTTGTGGAGCCGTGATGGTAAACATCAGCTCTGCAGGTCTCACCCTGGCAGGCAGCGGGGTCGAGCCCGTGGGAGAAGGATGCTATTTTAGTGACCTAGTGCCACTGAGCTGGTTAAATCACTGAACAATGGTTAGTGTTATAGGGCTTTACTTTGCAAAATCTAGCATTAGTGTCATTGCTTTCTATTAACCGGGGGGACTTAAAGGCACTGGCTTTGAGGGGCCTGTGGGGAAAGAATAAATAAGGGGAAACCAATAAATTAAAAGAAAAAAACACCCTGTTAACTGTAACCTTTACTACCACAATATAAGAAAATGTAATTAAATCCATAATAAAAGCTTTTACATACTTACTCTTTTACTACTCTCCGAAGCAGAGCCGTGGGCAGGCGGGGGGCCCCACGCCCGGAGCCAGCCCCTCGCTCCCACCGCCCGGCCCTGCGCGCCCGCGCATCCCAGGGCCGCGCAGCCATAAACGCGCCCTGCGCAGTCACATCCTAATTAGCCGCCCCGGCGACCAGCACTCAACACCTTATTATTGAACCATTAGGGCCCCGATACTGCCGGCCGCGCCGGGGCCGGGCTTGGCACCGGAGTTTACCGGAGGGCGCGGGGGACCGCGCATCCCCCCGCAAACCCTTCCCGCGCAACCCCCGTGCCGCCCGCCCGGTCTCCGCGGGTTTGATCCGCCGCCTCATCGCCCGGGGGGGATGGGGGTAGAAAAGCGCATTTTTGCACCTTTTCCCTTCAACGGGGAAAGCAAAGCTCCGCTCCCCGCGCAGCTCCGCGGGTGCGGACGGGTAGGTGCGGGACTACGCGCCCCGCTGCCCGGAGCGGAGGCAGAGCGCCCCGGGGAGCGGCCGGGGCAGCGCTCGCACAAGCCGGGAATGCCGGGGCCGAGCCCCGCGCGGCCGCCCCGCGCAGCGGGAGAGGAAACGGTGCCGGGCGCGCAATGTCCGCGCTCCGGGCAACAAAAAGGGGGGCGTGGGGTGGTGGAGAAACACACCGACCCCGGCAACCCCAAAACTGTAGCTTCATTTCTTTAGCTTTCACTTTAATAAAATAATGATTCGTTGGGAAAATGGGGTATAAATCTTCATTTTGGAGGCAATTAAAGTGTTGATTTCATTCGTGCCCCTGAGCGATTCTTGTAATTTGCTCAAATAGCTTTATGTACCCAGCACTCCAGAGCTTTTAGAAACCCATTTTCTAGTTAGACTTGTTGGATTACAATTTTTATTCAACAGCAGCAAGCCGAGCTTTCCTCAGCTAGACCCTGGCTGGAGGGCTCTCCTCGCTCTAAGGCGCTGCGTGAGGCCGGAGGTTCCCCGGAGCATCCTCACCAGCCCGGGTTACCTCCCTGCCGCACCACCCTCCACCCACTCTGCCAAGCTTTTCCCCTGCACAGCAAAATTGTGTGGAAAAAAAAAAATCCCTTCAAAACAACCTACCTATGTGCACATAAACCCCTTTTTTAAAGTTCATGCCTTCCTTCAAGCTTGCCTCCTCTGTCACAAACCGATAGCCTTTGGCAGATAGGAGAAAATATTTCAGATACTGCCCACACTGCAATGCAACGCACCTTCATGTCGGTGATCTATAAAATAACTCCCAGCTGACAGTGCCAGTGATAACAGCAAAGCAGCTGAGGAAACTCCTGTCTGCTTGGCTGCGCCTTGCTTGAACAAAAGGAAACCTCCGGAGTCAGGAGCAGATCACCCCTAACACTGTATTTACATAGCTGATCAAAAAGAAGAAATAACTTGGGGAGTTTAACCAGGGATTTATTCTTTGTGTGTGTGCTTGAGGTTCCCTCTGTCACAGGCAAAGCGCTGCTACCCCTCGCTTCAGAGCAAACAAACGGACCGCGAAAACCTCACCGTTTCACCCAACTCGAATAAAAGCCAAATCTCAGTCACTACCATCATCCAGGAGCTTAATTTAGATCTGGGCACCTCGTACATTAGCCCCAAATGCTCCCATGAAAAAGCAAGGATCCCAGTCTGCACCCAGTGGAAGGAGGAGGGAAGGGAGAGGGGACAGTCAGCTCTCCACACTCAGCCTACCCGCATTTCCCACCCAGCTGCAGCTGACATTAAAGGTCTGAACCATCCCAAACAAAACCCAGACAACCGTCACAGCCACGCGAGGCTTTGCTGGCTTGGCTTTGGCTTTGACTATATTTATTTTTTAAAGAGAGAGCTTGAAAACTTGAAAGATCAAGGAAAATAATTTAAAACCTGAATCCCATTTTATTTTCTCCCTTTTTTTTTCTATTAAGTAAAATAAAATGGGCGCGTTTGCAGCAGGCAGGCGTGCACAAAGCAATGTTCACTCAAGTCTAAAAGCGTTCGGCCAAGGAAAACTGACAAGACGGACTAATGAACCGTAGAGACGGGAAGAAAATAGCCAGTATTTGCTAGATTTCAAACCCTCTCTGTCTTCTCTGGACCACCTATCTCGGATTTTATTATTATTTTGGTCAACGACTCCAACCCTTCCTTCCCTAAGCTACCAAGAAGCCAGTGATTCACAGATACCACTTCTATTATTAGAAAGGGTAAATAAAATAAAGACAAAAATTAAAAGCGACAAGAAACAGGTCGAGTTTGCAAGCGATGCTTTTACAAGCTCATCTCGCCAGGTCGAATCCGGGAGCAAGCCTTAATGAAGCAATAATAGCCACATTATTCAAAAATTTTCATTTCGATGGAAATTTATCTAAAAGGGACTTAATCATATGCAAATAATAAAAGGAGGCGTAGTGACCCAGCAAGCGATCTGCATACAAATTTTAGCGTGTGCGACGTTGGCGAGATCATACCTGATCCGTTAGATTTGCTGATCTTGTTATGTCTTCACTGTCCGATTTTGATCCGCCCTCTCTATCGTCTATGACCAAATCGATAGGCATTTTTCCTTTCAAACAGCTAATATACCGGTGGCAGAAATTGTCACATAATTCGTGTACCTACATTATGACAGAGGCAAAAAAGAAAAAAGAAAAAAAAAAAAAAGAAAAAAGAAAAAGAAGAGAGGGGGGAAAAAAGGAAGAAAATATAATCAGGAATACATAAGTAAAATTGACAAGTGCAACCAGTCTCCCCCCTTTGCCCCTGTGACATCAAAAGTCCTAAATAGGGGAAACACACTGCAATTATCCCCCTGAGACCTCTAGACGCATCCAGAATTAGGAATAACTTTCTTTTCTCGCAAAATAGAGATATCCCAGAAAATTGACAGTGACAAGATGATTCACAGGCTACAACATATTCAACACCCGTGTTAAATTCATCTGCTCCCGGAGCTGTGGCCATTAGAGAGGTGACCTGCATGGGTGACATTTAAGGTAAACTATTTAATTTCATCCAGTTATTTCATCATAAACCCTTTCCAAAGGGGTATGAGGACAGAAAAAAGGATTAAAAAAAAAAAAATCCTGATGCACTGCGCTGAAATACATTACAGGCATCCATGCCCTGAAATCCCCAGTTGCTCTGATAGACTTGTACCTGAGCCGTCTTTATTAATGGGCAGATTTTAACACATTTCAGTAGAGCGAGAACAACCTAACAGTTATGGTTAGATAAAGTGACTGAGGCTCACGAGAAACTTTTCAACTATTTAAAAACCTCTCAAAATGTTTATTTTTAGGAGAAAGGGAATTCTGTTCTAGGCCAGCTATCAATGACACGTAAAAAATCCTCAGGAAACCCAGAGCGCACTTCCAATTTAACGTGAGTTCGGGTGACACCGCCTGCTTAGAAATTAGCATTCTCCCTCCTAAGATTTCTAAAATAGCCAGCAAAAAAATCCTGCGTTTAGGCTGCAATCTTTCTTCTTCTCGGAGGTGTACAGTATTCCCAGGAACAAGAGACAGACAGAACTATCAACTCTGCTTTGTCTCTGCAAAATGTTACAGGACAATCCGCGCCCTGAGCCTGACCTGCAGATGGCTCTTAAAAAAAAAAAAAAAATCCCCCTTCCAACTAACTGCAACCAAAGTCTCTTCCTCACTATCACCAAAAACAATATCTATTTTTTTTAATCACAATTTCAGGGGCTTGACTGAACTAACCATTTTGAGTCTCATCTGCGGCACCACAGAACTGCAACTATTTATACAAAGCCAGCAAAGTATTACAATGAACACAAGGCCTGGGCGTTCGAGAGCTCGGTTTTAGAGGCTGAAATTGTAATTAAACTGCGAAGAGAAATGGACGCCAAGATTGGTCTTGACACTAATTACCAGAAAGAAAGACATTTATGCAAATTTACCAGAAGCCTGAACTTCAGCAGTACTGAAACGGAGGAGGAAGAAAGGGGGGGGGGGGGGAGGGAAGAGAGAAGGGGGGGAGGGGGGGAGGAAAAAAAAAAAGAAGAGCAAAAAAAAACACGAATGAGGAGAGGGAGGGGGAGAGGGGGGGGGGGGGGGGGGGGGGGGGGGGGGGGGGGAAGGTAGAGAGAAAGGGAGGGAGAGGGAGAGAGAGAGACAAAAATTACCTTCTCTAATTCCAACAGATGAAACCTTAATACTTGTATGGCTTGAATCATCTGCAAAGACACAAACAACATGAGCATTAATCTCATTCCTGGATTTGGGGATATTTCCCACAGCCACCCCGGCCGCACTTTGTAGCTTGACTTTTCTCTAGTAGTAAATAAAAAGTTGTTTTGATTTATGGCAATAACACTAAAACTTAATAGCAGTGGCTTTGTGCGCTGTTTAACGAGAAGCGATCTAGAGTTAACAAAAAAAAAATCCCTATTGCAACGAAGCAACTGAATTATACGGATCATAAACATTTCTTTAAAAAAAAAAAAACAACCCTCTAAACACCATCACTGGCTCCTCGCTTTGTGAAAGCGGGAGCAGGACTCCTACAGTGGAGGCAAAATATTTATCCTTAACGGGGGAAGGAAAGAAAGAGACAAACGACCTCATTTTCAGTGAATTTGCCACTGGTGCATCTCCAGCCATTGTAATCCTCTATGTTTCCCATCGAGCTGCTTAAAAGGTGCATGGAGGGGCTGGTTACAGCGGGGATAAATCCACGCTCCTCTTGGGCAGGCGAGCTCACCATCAAGCCGGCCAGCTCCTCTTTGGATGGGGTTTTCCTTTATGAATATCCTTATGGGATTTTTTACTTCCAAGCAATTACCACACTATATTTATTTGTAAATATAAAAATCATCATCGCAACAATTATAATTTTGAAACATCCACGTGAGAAATTTTCAATTTAGCACCACCAAACCACCTCTCCAGATGACACAGAAGTTTTAAAAAAATAATAAATAAATGGGAAGGGAAGGGAAGGGAGGGTGGGGGTGGGGAGAGGAAGAAGTGTTAACTCTTACCAAGTTATCCAGTTCAGGATTAGAGGAAAAGAGGGGTTTCTCTGCTCGGATCTAAATGTAAGAAAGGGGAGGAAAGGGGGAAAAAATAATAATAAAAATTATTTGAAATATGGAAGCAGAAAAAGCAGACGTTATTATTTCTTGCTTCATTACACTGTCGGGTCCATTATGTAACCTTCCGTGCAAAGCCCTGACTGCTGGATTTAGTACATCAGCCAAACACTTGAGCAAGTGAATCAAATACACTGAAAAATACCTATGGAGCTTCCCCGGCAGAGCCTGTCCCAGCTCCTGGGAGCCGTGGAGCGAGACTCCCGGCCAGGCACAGATCACTCCACTTTATCCATTTTTTTTAAGGGGGGTAGTAAATGCCGAGATTTCCTGATATTTTTTTTTGCATTTTGTTTTGGTTAGGATTTTGGAGATTTTTTTGGTTTAGTTTTTTTGCCTCTTTCAGTAAGAGAGGGGGGAGGGGGAAACGCGCATCTTTATCTCAACAGAGACTTGTTTTTCTCGATAAAATTTTTTTCCCTCTTTTTTTTTTTTCTTTTACTGTTTTCAACCCGGTTTTGCTGACCTGTTTGGCGAACACTGCTATGTCTTCATTGAAAGACTCAGAGGAGCAAACATCGCCTCCCGCTACCCCGGGCTCCCTGGGTGTGCATGTAGCTAATTCACATTTCTCAAAAATCAGTGCTAAAAGAGGGAACAGGGGGTGTCTGAAAGAAAATACAATAGTCACACACACAGAGGGGGGGAAAATATCATAACGAAACAAAAAAACCCCAAACATAACAATAGTTAGTCCCACAGCAGCGTGCATGGGGAAGGGGGCACTCACAGAGGGGGCTCCGGCACCCCCCGCCGCCTCCCGCAGCGTCCCGGCCCCTTCCCACAGCCAGCCGGCCGGCAGCCCGGCATCTCCCCGGCCTTTCGGCACTGTCTGGCCGCAGATATTGTTAATACAACCTTAGGACAAGCCAAGAATAAAACCCAAGCCGGTTCCAGCAGCCATTTTGAATTAACTTTCCTTGTCTTTAGGAAAAAAAAAAAAAAGAAAAAATTAAGATCCCTGGACATACACTTCTGCCTCTCATGCTTTTAATTTCTGTTTTCTGCTGGAGGACTTGCTGGGAGTGAAAGGGGAAAAAACCAAACCCAAACCAATAGAAAAACAGAAAAAGAAACCATCCCCATCCAAATGAAAAAAAGAAAGAAGAAAAAGCCCTTAAACCCACCCAACACAGCTCTGACCCACTGGCAGGCGCTGGCCAAGCCGGGCTGCTTCCCTACGGCCTGCCCGGCCCTCCGCCCCCGGGGTTCCGCAGCCGCGGACCCGCGGGGGGAACCAGGTGCTCCTGGGCAATCCCGCCTTGGAAAGCCTCCCCGGGAGAAAGGCAGCGTGTGCATCTGGTTCCCTCGCCCGTTTAATAATTTAAATAAATAAATAAGCGTGGGCGCACACACACGTATATATATGTATATTTATAACAGGGAGTTCATGTTTTTTTCTCCCAGGGCTTCATACTTTTTTTTTCCTTCTGGGCACCGCACACTACTGAGTTTTAACCAACCCTTCAGATTTCTGATAAACCGATAAAGACACCAAACTCCATGAATTTTATCTTCCTCCCCCTTCTCCTCACTGTCCTGACAGTGATTTTTAAAGGGTCTTAAACTTCCCTTCAAACTCCAGCTGGACCGATACATTTTAAAAGCATCTGCGCCCAGTGTAACCCCGTCAGCTCCCATCCCAACGGCCTAGAAACTGCTTTACAAGTTGCCACACTGAGAAACATTCAATGCTGTCGGATAAAAGGTTTTTAAAAAAAGAAAATTAAAAGAAAATTTAAAAATAAAAAGAGTTGAGAGAAGCAGCTTTTGCCTTCTCTCCTTCACAGCGCAAGGAAAGACGAACAAGGTGGAAAGTTGGGCGAAGGTCTCCAAATTCTCCCCGCTCCAAAACTCCCAGCAGAGATTTACCACCCGGCGCAGGTTGTGCCCTGGGAATATTATCTTCCTCCTCCTCCCGCGGTGATGCCTGCCGCCCCTCCAGCAAGCTCCTTTTTTCCCCGAGCCCACGCGGCTCCCCGTGCCAGGGGGACCCCAACCCTCTCCCCCCCCCACCTCCTAGGACAGTAACGACACAAAATTAAGAACGCGGCCCTTTTCCGCGCAGCGCTCCCTATCCCGCCCTTCCCCTCCGCGCGCAGCCCCCCGCTCCATCCCGCGCAGGTTGCGCGGAGCCCTGCGCGGCACCTACCCGTAGATGGCATCTTTATCTCTCTTGAGGGCGTCGTTGACGGAGGCGCCCATGGCGGGGGGCATGGCGTTGGCGTGGGCGGCGTGCGGGTACTGGTGCGAGTGGAGCGGCGGCCCGTGGTTCAGGTGGTGGACGGGCTGCATGGGGCGGGCGCCGTGGGGGTCCCCGTACATGGTGGTGGGGATGCCCACCCCCTCCATGCCGCCGTAGTGGGGCAGCTCGTCGTACTGCGGGGCAGAGAGAGCACAGAGGCGTCAGGGGGAGGCGGGGGCAGCGCCTCCGGCAGCAGCTCCGCTCCCCTGTCCCCCCCCGGGGACGAGCCGCGATCCCCCCTGAGCGCGCCCGGGCTCCGCGGCGCCGGCCCTGGGGAGGGAAAGCCGCCCCGGGCCGGGAGCAGAGGGGCTGGGCTGCTCCGGCCCGAAGCCCTCCGAGTCTGGGGCGGAGGAGAAAAAACAATAATAATTATAATACAATAATAAAATAAAATAAATAAAAGTGAAAAAACCCCATCCCAATCCCCATCCCCAAAGTTCCCAGTCCCCCCACCCCGTGAATGGAAGCGGTTCCCGGAGTCCAAATTTCCCTCCGCTAAACTTTTTCCCGCTGATAAGAAGTCAGGTACCTCACCCAGCGAGGATGCAAAACTTCGGCAGCGGTAAAAAAAAACAAAACAAAACCAAACCAAAAACGAGAAGGAGCGATTTGCGGATTTCCAGCAATTCCACGCGAACACAACTTTTAAAGCCGAAAAGCTGGAAACGTTCGCCCGGGCTCTCGGGATTTTGGGAATGCCTTTTTTTTTTTTTTAAAGGGTTTTCTTTGTTAAAGATTAAGGAGCGAAAGCTACCGCGGTTCCCAGGCAGCGGGGGAAACGGCCACTTTTCATCTATTAAAAGCGAAGGTGTGAATAAACACTTTTAAAGATCCCTGACACTTGCTTGGACCGAAAGAGTAAAAGGCAAGTTGTCAGCAGAGGAACTTTCTTTCCCAACCAGCTCTCGGACGGCAGCAGGCAAATTAGGCAAGAAAACGTCTTTCCAGGGCTTTTCTCCTTCCCCAAATCCCTGTTCACCCGACTACAGCTGATTTATTTTTTTCTCAAAACTTCAATTTAGGAGGTAGTTAGAAGAAAAAAAAAAAAAAAAAAGAGAGAGATCGCACCCAAAATAGAAACAACAATACACATGGCAGTGAAGGCTGCTAACCTCCAATTCAAATTAAAGTCACTTTCTTTCTAAAAAAGTGGGGGGATATGCCCACTGCACTGCATGTTTTGGGACAGAATATATTTTTAAAAAGAGAGGTGAGAAAAAAAGGAGGTAAAAGAAGAAAAAAAAAAAGTTGTGGTTACTCCCAGCCAGAACTTATCTTCTGAAAGTGAAGCGGTATATCATCACTAACACAGCAAAATGCTCAGAGACATGCACACATTCAAATATTTCAAGCACTGGTGATTTTTAAAAAGACATTGGTAGGACTAGAGCTACAAAACCAACAAATACAGAGGCTCGGACATATTCACTTACATGCCTGCATGTCATTAATGTATAGAAAGCTCGCCTCTTCCCTGAGAGCTCCGGGATGGGGAGTAAAAGAATTAAGAAAATAGCAATATACACAGATTTTTAGCCTACAAGTACAATTGATAAATCCTCCCACTGCAGGACACCGCTTTGTGCCCCTACTCCAAAAAGGAGGAGAAAAAAAAAAAAAAAAAAGAAAAAAAACCCAAACTTTTTTCGCAGCGTCTCTGTCAGCCACGTTTCAGTATTATTTCACATTTGAAATCCATTTTTTTTTAATCATACGTACCCTTTGCGCCATCGGCCTGCTTGCTCCCTTCCTACTTCAACTTCTAATATATCCTCTTTAAGGCCAGTGTGAAAAGAAAGAAACACGAAGTTCCCCCCCCCTCACCCCCAAAAAAAGGCAAAAATCCCTTAGCGTCTCCAGCAATGGAAGCAATCGAGTAAAATCTTCGGCTTGCTGGATCTCAGCGAAGCGATACGGTAACTCAGCATTAAAAAAGGAGAAAAAAAAAATAGAAGAAAAAAAAAAATCAACTCTCCCTCCTTCCTTCCTTCTTTTTTCTTTCTTTCTTCCCTCTCTCCCTGTCTCTCTCTCTCTTACTCTCCCCCTCTCGTTTCCAAGACAGCAGCGGGGCGAAAGCAAATATCCTTTCCCTAAATCAGTTTTTTTTTTCTTTTTTTTTTTTTTTTTTTAAAGTGCCCCTCAAACCCAACTACCAAGTCTCATGGCTTTTTGCCACTCCGGCTGTCAATCACAGGCGAGGTTGTCAAGGTGGTGAATGACTGATGATGATCCGCTGCGTGTGCTCCCACCGCGCAGGACACCGCGAATGTTAATTTTCGAGTGCGCTCACCCAAAAAAAAAAAAAAAAAAAAAAATTTAGAAAAAAGAAAAAAAAAATTAAAATCGAGGGAGGAGGAGCAGGAGGGGGAAAAATTAAAAATTAAAAAGGCTCGCTAACGCGCCGGCTCTCCTTTTATTATGGTTATTATGATGATGATGATGATGATGGGGGGCTTTTTTTTTTCGCTCCTCCTCGGATCGCTCCTAATTCCTCGCCGGCGCCGGCTCGCTCTGCCCCTGCGCGGCCGCCGGGCGAGGCTGGCGGAGGCGG
>VWPU01001303.1:0-42996 GCA_013398955.1 Callaeas wilsoni | reverse complement strand
AAATAAATAATACCATTTTCTGAGCAATCATCATTGCAGAAATGCCAGCAAAGGCCAAAATCAAAGCCGCATCTCTTCTATCCAGCAGCTGGAAGAGCTGGTGTGAGGAAATTGTAGTTTGGGATGGCTTTCCTTCTATTTGGGGATGGCCGAGGAGTGAAGTTATGGCAAGGTCCAAAGGGTACTTTGCACTGCCTTTCTTCTATGGCCAGGCTTGTGCTAAGACAGTTCTCAGCCTTCAGGAAGGACCATGCATAATTATGTGAAGGAGTCAAGACTCACTCACTTGAGGCCACAGATTAAAAGAAATTTATAAAGAAAGCAGAGATGTTTTGTGTCTGATATTCTGGATCATTTTATTTAGCTCAAGTGTTTGAAGAAAATATATTGCTGTTTTGGCACTTCCAATTCCATCAATAAGATTCTATTTTGACTTCTTGTCCAGATAGAGTACCAAACCTGCCATGTCTAAGAAGACGTAATTTTGACCATCCCTACTGAATATAGCATTTGATGGGAAAAAATAAGGTATTCTTTCAGCTACCCCAAGAGACTGTAGTTCTTTTGTGACTGATCTCTGTAGCAATGTTCCCCAGTGTATGCGGTCTGGACTTTCTGCTTGTTGAGCAGTCCAGAGTTTTCATACATGATCATTTTCCCATGCCAAAAATGCCTGCTAGGATCCTTCTCTCTGCGCCACAGTTCTGCCTGCAGCTGCAATCTTCCTAGCTGGGTTCCCATTGCCTTTGTATGAGGGCAGAGGAATAGGGGGATCAGGAATGTGCAACTGCTACAGAACCCTGATTGTGATGCCTTTTCCTGAGCTCTCCCCATCACTTTCATAACACTTTTATAGATTGTTACATAGCCAGCTAAATGTGAACCCCTTTACTCTGATCATCAGCATTGCAAAGTCTCTCCCTCAGAAAGAGTAATTTGATAGTTAAAAAAATGACAAAGATGCACAACTTCATCACAGAGTCAAGATTTACTGTTGCTGCTGCTGAAGAGCTGTGTGGGAAAAGTAGTCTGGTGCCCTGGAGTTCAGATCTACAGCAGTGCATTCAAGATGTCTGAGCCCTTGAGAGCATTTGCTGGTGTAGTGAATTAAATTTAGAGCCGTACAAATCCGGCTTTAGATTTAGATTTGTGAGATTCACCTTTGACCTGGCTTTGGATAGAGATTTGGATGCTTGTCTTGTTCAAATATGTGGGCAGTGTGCATTTTGTGCTACTTTTCAGGATAAAGGGAAAGGGCATAATTTCAATAGAGAATACTTTACCTACTGGTTACAAATTCAGGTTATGGCCTCTACTTAAGTCTGTGTCCATTCTTTTCTACAAAATCAGGCTTTAAGGTGTCTGTGATAAGAAAAATTTCGATTTAATAGTCTTGATACAAAGAGCAAACTGAGAGAATACCACCAAATTTTGACAAGTTCTAGACAAAGATCTAAGTAAATGGATTAATGTATAGACTTCATGCAAACCATAATAGGCAGTTTTTCAGACAGCAAGATGCATATGCCTTGTTAGGGAAGGTTAGGTTTGCGCTGTGTTGTCTTTTGAGTTTTCTATTTCTTTAGTGCTGATAGGGGAAAGTAAAGCTGAGGAGAGAGTTTCTGAGTGTCCAGAAAGATTCTGGGAAACACTGCATTTAGAAAGACTTTTCTGGATTGGTTTAACTGAACTTTTAATTGCTGAACCAAACCCAAGCTTGCAACAATAAATGTCCTCACCCACCAGATGAAACCGAAGAACCTCTCTGTGAAGACTCCATGTGGCCATCACCCTTCAGCTAGTGCTTCCTCCCCCTAATTAGCACCCACACATGGGCATCAGTGTCAAAAGCTACACCTCTTTCCTAATCTTGTTTTAAAATACTCCGCCATCTCAGCTGTCCAGACTTCCTGTACTAATGGTTGCCATGACAGGAATTTTCTCTTTAATCCCTTTTTGGGGACACTCTTTTATCTACAGCAGTGATTACACTGGTCACAGCTTCCTGCTGAGCCCTGTCTGTCTGCTAAAAGGAAAATGGAAATAAAAATGGAAAGCCAGCCAAAGTCCTTCCTTTATTCAATAGAGTGTAACTCTATACACAGGAAATAAATAAAATAAATAAGGTTAAATAATTTAAAACTAAGTAAAATAAAAATATAGAAGCTATTTCTGCCCTTGTAAAAAAAAAGAGAATGCTAAAAAGTGTAGTTTTTCAGCTCCTATCTGGTTCACAGACTGCAAACAATAAATTAATCTCATTGAATCTTAGAGGAGAATTCATCTTGCTGAATCTTAGATGAGTGAAGATGAATTAATAGCCTCTGATCTTGATTTGAGAAGAAATCCCGTGGGGCAAAACCTGGAAGGGGCACCTACTGATTGCAAATTTCTCAGACATTAGGAGTTAAAAGCTACCCCTTGGAGGATACCAGAGCCCACCTGCCCCCAGGACCATATCCTTTGTGCCCACTCTGTCTGCCTGACCCCCCTCCAGCCACAGAAGGGGGAGTCACCATGACAGCAGTGCTCCTTGAGCATGCAGGCACATCCCTTGCACCACCACCGTGACCTTTTTAAGACTCAGCTGCCAGTGACTCCATCTGCATCAAGATCCTGAGCAGCATCAGGTCTCAGCAGTTTTGTAGCTGTGCTGAACAGGACCAGGCACTTACAGAAGATTAAGGGGACCAAACATTGTCCATGTCTTTGTCTGCTCAAACACCAGCACATGGGCCTTTCACCCCTCCTCGGTCTGTCTTTTCTCTGTTGTTGCTTTGCCTACACATCGTCACACTGCTGTTACATTAAAACTCTGTAATTACAGTCCCCAGGTCAAGCTGCAGTTAAACAAAAACCATGGCAGCAATGGCCAGGTGTCCCAATGGCACTTTCCCTTGCACTGTGAATTTGCTTATCTTGGGGAAATGCAGAAGAAGGTGGTAATTAAGAGCCTAGAGATACAAACAGACATTTTGGTAGCTTTGTCAGAGTCAGAGAGCTCTATAAATCCACTTTAGCTGAAGATCTGGCCCTGTTTCAGCCGGTAAACAAGAGAGGAAAAGGGATTTACAAAAAATGTGCGAAAAGAGCAGCACATTGAAATGATGCCCTTTTTCACCTATGCACACAAAGGGACTGTGCCAAATTTGAGACCATGTTCCCCTACCTCTTTCTCCCTTTGCCAAAGCTGATGTGAGAGTGTGGCCCCCAGCCCCAGGTAGGAATGCAGACCTGGAGAGGAAAGGGGAAGCATTCGCTGTCCTGGCCCAAATGGAACAGGAAGAGATGTCAGCTCCCTGTGTGATTCCCAGACCTTATACGTTCACCAGGGTACATACACAGTTGTAGGCAGCTTTTGGCATGCCGAAGGCATGAGCTTCATACTTCTACCAAAAATTCCGCTGCTTTGAAGTCAGCTTCTTCCATTTTGCTGCTCCTTTCTCTTGATTTTTTCCTCACCTTCTTCATGTAAACACCATACCTAGGGAGGAGGAAAAGGCTTGCACAAGGTGGTAAGTGCAGCTCAATCCTCTGTGGACTGAGGATTTCCTTTTGTCCTTCTCTTCCACCAGCCCCATGTTTCTGTGATGGTTTGCACACCCAGGGGTGTGCCCAAGCTGAGCAGTATAAAAGAAAGCTCACACGGAAATGTCCTAATCAAGTTTATTGGAAAGGGAACTCAAAGCCGAGGATGATGTAGTGCTCATATAACTGAATAAAAAATGAAGAATGCGTTTTGGATATCTCAATCCCCAGCGAAAATGCCAAGAGTAATATGAAATTAAGCAACAACTGTGAAAATGAGAGGAAGTACAGTACATTTTCCTTTCTTCCTGACAGACTCCGTTTAGGACTCCTCAGTGAATGTCTTTTTTTTTTTTTTTTTTTTTTTTTTTGTGGAGGGGGTGCGTGTATGTCTCTGTGTGTGTGCGTGTGTGTGTGTGTGTGTGTCTGTGTTTGTGTGTGTGTGTTTTTTGGCATCAGAACCGTTATGAACACACAGAGACATGTATTCTCTTGAATCTTAAAGCTTAGTTTTAGTTTTAATGTTACAAAGTCAAGGGCAACAGGCAACTGTAAAAATACAGATATTTTAAAACTTCCCTGAAGTTCGAGCTACTACTATCCCCATCTGGATTATTTATGGTGAAGCAGAAAAGCAGACACTCATCATCGCACATCCATGCTGGTCGAATCATCTTGCCAGAGAGATCTTCTGGGGAGTGCTATGGATTCACACACAACAGGTCAGACACAGTGGCTCTGTTGGGTTTTGGACTGCCAGTCAGCCACTCCTCCCTCTTCCAAGGGCCAAACATTCTTTTTTTGTGATGTGCTATAGTCAAAGCTTAAACAAGTTTTCCAAGAGCTCACCCTTTATTCCCTGAGGCTTTAACTGGGAGCTTGATCTGCTCCAGACGGGCTGGTGGCTTCCCCTGAGCTACTTTTCCTCTGCTTTTCTTTGGCTCAGGCATCCTACAGTCTCTCAGAGTTTGCCTCCCTCTCTGCATTTATCTTGTGGCTCACTGAGTGGGCATAAGTTCTAATGTCCGTGCTCCTTTGTTTCTTTGTTTGCTCTGCTGATCTGTACATGACTTTCCCTTGCTTTCTGAAGCATTTTCCTCTGCCCCCTCAAAGCCTGCCTCCTGAGCTGATTGAGCTTTTGCTCCACCACCCCTGGACCTCAGCCACCACATCCCCTCATTCCCATGTAGTGCTGAAAATGGCAAGTCTGATGCAGAATTAGGGTAGCAGTGGACTGGCCATGGTCTGCTCCTGAGGCTGCTGTGGGCTGTGAGAAGACACCTTCCCAGGGCCGAGGCGTGCTGCCTGTGTTGTGCCAGGAGCTACAGACGGCATTGCCCAACATGAGTGTCCTGGCACAGCTCTCCATGCCTCAGATTTGCACAACCTTCCCCCAAGTGCCATGGAGGGAAAGCTGTACCTATGCTGAGCAAAGGAAAAAGCCTGAATGGCTGTACCAGTTTGGACAAAAATTTAGGAGGAAAAAAACCAAAAAGGGTGTCTCTCTCTCCTGCCTGCCAGGCAAGCAGGTCCTGGCAGACCCTCCCCCCACAGGTTTGGGAAATAATTTCTCAAATGAAAGTGAAAAAAACTCTGTTTATTTAACAAACAGAGTCCCCCGCAGGCACGGGTCAGAAAAGGATATTGAAATCCCCCCCGTCCAGGTAAAGGAGGCTAGTGGATTTTATATAGTCCCTTCTGTCTGTAAAACTTAGCTGCTCCTGCAGTCCTGAACCGGGCAGGGTCTGACGATCCCCCTTGGAGGGTCCTGCCGAGCATCTTGGAGATGATAAGCTGGTCTTGGATGAAGAAGCGAGCTGAAAAGAGTCCGAAAACAACAGAAACCGCTGAGGCAGATCACAATCCCTTTTAGCTGAAAGCCAAAGAGCTAGAGAGGAAAACTCTCCTCTCCCCTCCTAACTGGCAAAAAGTGCCAGCCCAGAGAAGAAAAAGTATGTAAACGTCTAACTGCAAGGTCAAGCTCTAAAGAGTTCCCCTGACTTCCCTCTCCCTTTTCAGTTTAAAGATACAAACTGCATTCTAGAGATCAAGCAGGCGACGGGGAACACTGTATTGTCATAGAATCACCTCAAGACAATGGGTCAGGAAAGCGCTCTTCCAGAGAGCTGTCTTTATCCTAAATACTGCATAGAGAAGGTTATGCAGCCTATAGTTATGCTGCAGAACCACCCAATGACCTCACTCAAGTTCAGACTGATCCTTGCCATGGTTCACTAGCGTTCTGAGGGCAGCAGTGAACAGCCCTGCTGTCAAACAAGCCTTCTACAGGCCCACCTTTGTTTGCTGTTTTGCTTGGTAGTCTGACTTCTCTTCCCAGCTACACTTCGACATGTTTGTAAAGGCTGATCTGTTTTAGATCCTGTCTTCCGGTATTGATGTGGAACAACATTGCATGTTAACCTCAGAGTGAAACCTGAGGGGAGGATCATTTGCGCACAGAGACCCTTGTGAAAAAAGAGGCAGAGATCAGAATCTCTGTGGGGAAACAGTGGTGCCTTTTATTATATTCCTCAAGCTCTGAAATAAATTAATTTATGATCACAAATGACAAAAACCCAGAAATTTACAATAACTAGAACTAAAAAGATCATGGTTTTTTCCACTCAATATCCCAAAATAAAGTAGGTACTTTTTCATTCACCAATAACCAGCTTCAAGGTGGTCGCCAATGTCTGCTGGCCAGCACAGGAATGCATGCTGCTGTGAGCAGAGGTGAACAGCTCCAGGAAGAGCTTCTCTTCCCCTGGGACAGGTGGGACCCTCCACTCAAGCTGCAGGGCTGACTTTTCTGGGGCTGAAGTTCTACTCCAGAGCCCACCACAGCGGACTTTTAGAGGGATGCACAGCTTCCTCCAGGTACCATTACTGCAGGGGGTTTGCACAGAAGTTGGCTTTTGCTTCAGCAAGCAAAGGCAAGAAAACAACTGTCAAAGTAGAAATATAGTAAGGAGTAAATACAAGTAATTTCCAGTTTGGGAAGTGCTTTGTTTACCTATTTTTCAAATATGTGAAAGCAGTGAGTTTACTGCTTTATCACCTAAAAGGACTGTTAAGAAAGTTGCTTCGAAACTCCTAAGTCTCATAAAAATATTTGGTCCATGCCTATTTTCTGGCCTTTTCTTATTACCAGTTTTCTACAGAGATATTTTACAGCTGTAATCAATCAGATGTCCTATTGTCTATTCCCTATGTAAAATCCCACATACAAAAACACCTTGCCAGGAGCTGGACTGTTGTATATGGTTTTTCACTAGAAAGTAAATCTTTGAAAAATGTAGTCATGATTTCCAGCTACTGCAAGAGGTGTCTTGAGCTCTGCCAGTTTGTAAGTCGGCCTGTTTAAATCATGAAGCTGGTGGTCATGGAGAGGGTGCATCAGAAACTATCAGTCCCGTTCAATAAACTTTGCTGATCTTTTCATCTTGACTTCCTGAGTCATCCCAGCTCTGGACGTCAGCTGCCATGTGGAATCCCGCTTTGTAATACAATCAGAAACACACTTTCAGCTCATAAATGTGTTTGTGTTTAGAGCTACAAAGGACACTTCCTGGCTGTTTAGTAGGGTCTCTCTCTCTTTCTCTGTCTCTCTCTCTCGATGTCAAGCCACTTGGCCTGATAATGTGTTCATACCAGCTCACTTCTCATGTGATAACTTATGAATAACAATGAAAGTACTGCTTTAAACAGAACGTGGATCCTGATCCTCAGTTATCAATTGCTTTTAATCTCTGATTTTGTAAATGGTGCTTTGCTCAGTATGTTTTCCTGCTACTTTTAAGGGAAATTTTAAAAATGTTAAAATGTA
The DNA here is from genome assembly GCA_013398955.1 of Callaeas wilsoni. Classification (NCBI taxonomy): domain Eukaryota; kingdom Metazoa; phylum Chordata; class Aves; order Passeriformes; family Callaeidae; genus Callaeas; species Callaeas wilsoni. Next base: position 35,642 of record VWPU01001303.1, on the reverse strand, counting down.
TGGCTACTGCATCACATAGCGAGTTAAAAAAAGAAGTAACTGGCAAGTAATCTCATTATCAACAAATGATAAGGGTTTTTTTCTCTTTTTCTTAAATGACACCTTTTATTTTTGCATCTCCTAGCAACACTGGCATGCTGTTTTTCATTAACTACAGCTGTTTGCATATTGGTGCCATCAGAGCCGGACGGGAGACCACATCTGCGATCCTTGCATGTCTCAGTGACTTTGTAGCTTGGACTTCAGTGAATAGTTTGAAAATTGCACACACATAAGGCTGATACACTTTGTTCCTTCTTTAAAACATATTTCAGAATATTCAGCTCTGAAAAGCTCAATTTATTTTTTCTAGTCTATTGCAAACATGACAGGTCATGAAAAACAGAGAAAGGAAAACTCTCTGCAGACTTACCTAGCCCATACTGCACATACAACAAACCAAGCTTTTAAAATCTCACGTTGTAATAGTGCGGAGAGGTCAAGGAAGGTGTTTCTGCAGCTCCACAGTCCACTTTTGGCCAAATCTTGCTGGGGTTGAGGCAATAATACAGTACAACATAGGACTGGATACTGACACTACCTGGTCGGGAATATCCAGCCAGTCTTGGAACCTGCTTGTGTGGTGGCAGGGTCATCTTTCAGCTCTTGTCTACTGTAAAAATAGACATAGAACAGAAAACAGCTACACTGTGGTCAGGCTGCAAAGAGGGTTGCAGGACTTGGAAGCTACACAGAGAAACCCCTGAGCAGCAGAAATGCTGGCCAGGGACAATACTTGGGCTGGAGCCAAATATGCAGAGATGTGCACAGCAGCAATTTCCCCAGCTTTTGAGAAGCACCCATTTCTTTTCAAGACAACTGCATCAAGTAGTACAGAAATGTGGTTTTCCTTCTCTGAGATAATGGCAACACGTTGCTTTTGTCTGTCACTTCTAAGGGACTGGCCGGGTTGCTGTGGGAAGCAAACAGGGTTCCTGTTGATGTCTGTTGGTCTGGAGGATTTCCAGAAAAATCACAGGGGCTGTACTGTGGGCAGTAGAGACCCCAAGTGTGCGAGAACCCTGTGTGTCCCATCACCAGGGACTAGAAGCAGATGCTTGGGCAGGAGTGGAACATGTATTGCCCTGGAGGGGTCCTGGTGATCCCATCCTGCCCTGGTGCCTGCAGCTCCCCACAGCTCCGGGTGCCACAGCACACCATGGAGGCGCTGGGCTTCTGCAGCACAGATGTGGTGCTGCTGCGCCTTGGACCCACAAAGCATGGAAGAACATCAAAAGAGCATATGCCTCAGCAATGGTCCTTTCCAGCAGCCAGCTGTCCCGCCTGCTCAGAGCCATATGTGCACCCAGCCCTTCCGGCCCTTCTGGAAAAGAGCTTTATTTGGAGTGGGGCAGGCTGGTCACAAAGGTGCAGCCTGCTCTCCTGGCACACCGCTCGGCTCGGCCTCACTGCCAGCGGATCTGCACCCAGAGGGTTACGGCAGCAGCAGCGGGGGCTGCGGCAGCGCAGGGGCTCTGGCGGGGGTGGGGATGTCGTCCGCGCCTTGGAGTCAGCACGGAGGAAGGGAGATGAGGTGATGAGAGGTGAGGAGTGGCTTGCACATAAAGAGGGCTTATATTAAGGGATTTCCACCCTGGAGAAAAAGCAGCACATAGGTGGTGTAACAGAAGCCTCTGAAATACCAGGGAAGAAGAGAGATCTCTTAAATCATTGTGGCTCATAGCACGAGTACTGAGACACACAAAGGAATAACAAAAACCCCAGAGCAAATCCCCTTACAGCCAGCTCAAAGTCAAACCCTGAAATGCATTGTCGGAGGATAATCTGTCAAAAAGCACAAGCAGAGTGAAAAGGTATTAGGCAAGAGAAATATCAACCAAACCCCATGCAATCGTTATCTCAAAAGGCCTGAGTTACTAGGGACAGGTACTCCATCCTTTATACTTTTATTAGCATTCAGTGGTATTAGAAACAAAGCAGAGGACTAAGCAGAACTGTGGATGGATTCAGAACAGCTCTTTTGCTGACATTTCCACAGAATAGTTGTGAGATTATTCAAGATTTGTTATGAATTATTTTAAATTTCCAAATATATTCTCGCTTTTTTTTTTTTTTTAAGTATATGATGGAGCTAACTTAGTACCATGAATAAAAAAGCCCCAGTCATGTGTTTGAAAACATTGTGAAGCTAATGAGGAAGAAGTCTATTCTGCAATTTAAGTGTATCGCAATGAGGAGAGTAGAAAACAAACAAAAATGCAGAAGGGTCTAGTTACAAGAAGGCAACAAATCAAAGCAATTTTTTTGTTCCTAATGAATAAGTTATACTATTTAAATGTCATTAAGATAGCAAACCACAAATATTCCTGTCCTGGAATAGGAAATAATAATTTTTAATCATTTTTTCTAAACTGTGGGTTTGAAACTCCAAAACCTGAGAAGAAGAGAAGCAGATACAAGGCTGTGCTGGTCAGTTGGTGACAAGTGATGCAGTTTCAAAGAGTCTGTCACTCTGAAAGAATGGAAAGCATCCTGGAGATGTTTGTGAGACATGGGGTTTTGAACAGGCATAAAAGATCCGTAATTGTGTTAAACTGAGTGGTGAAAGCTCTGCACACTCAGTCAAAACAGCTTTTAAGCAATTCTTGTGAGCTGAAACTGAACCAGTTACAGGTGCTTGGTTTATATATGATATTTTTATGCTCAGTTTTTGTTTCCATCAATTTTATTCTTTCGTGCTTTTAATAAATTGATGCAAAGGAATATGAAGTCACACAGCAGGTCCACGATCTCTGCATTTCTTCTCTGTGCTCCTGGTCATAGCATCCCCACTGGCTGCATTGATCACTGAAGGACAAGGCTCAGTGTCTTGAGTACAGCTCTGGCTGAGTCCCACTTGACCAAAATTTGGTCTGGAGCAAGCTGAACACCAGGTACCATTTTTGCTCTGTGTTCTCTAGGCAGTCCCAAGGCAGCTGTTGAGGTAACTTCCCCATAAGGATCACTGAGTTCAACTCCCTGCTCCTCAAAGGACTAGCTAAATCTTAACCATATAGCCAAAAGTGTCATACAAATGACATGAGCTCTAACAGGCTTGGAGCTGTGACACTCCCTGGGGAGCCTGTTTCAGTGAAGAGCCTTTCTGTAATGCTGAGTGTGAACTTCTCCTGATGCAGTTTCATTCCATCTCCTCGTGCCCTGTCAGCACAGGGAAGAGATCAGCACCAGCCCCTCAGCCTTCTCCCTTGAGGAAGTTGTAGGCTGCCCTGAGGTCACCCCTCAGCCTTCCCCAAGCTGAGCAAACTGAGTGACCTCAGCCACTCATCCCAAGACTTGAACTTGAGACCTTACACCAGACAGCCTCCCCGAGACACACTCTTACAGTTTGATGTCCTTCTGATATGGAGGCTCCCAAAACTGCACACAGGACCTGAGGCAAGGCCACACTTGCACATTGCAGAGTGGGACAATCACCTCCCACAGCAATGCTGTGCCTGATGCTCCCCAGCACACAGCTAGCCTTCTTTGCTGCCATGGCACGCTGCTCGCCCGTATTCATCTTGCCATCAACTCAAACCACCAGATCTCTTTCCACAGGGCCTGCTCTCCTCCCTCGATTTTTATGCATAATCAGGTACCCCCCCCAAGGTGGAGAATCCAGTACTTGCATTAGTTAAATTTCATATAGTTGGTGCTCACCCTGCTAACTCCTCCACAAAGATCCTTTTCTTCTTTTAAGAAAGGCATACCCCATATGTTGCCAGCAGGCTTGGTGTCATGTAGACCAACTCATGATAAAAAAGAACAACTTCTGCCAGTGACACCAGCCTTGGAGCCCAGTATTGATCCTGCTGGGTCTTCATGTTTCTTCCTTCATCTTTCCCTGCAATTGGAAGGAAAGAAAAGAACATTTCCTGTGTCCATGATTCCCTAATGAATCATTCCAAGGCCCTGAAGTCTCTCTCAATTGTCCTTGGGCTACATATTGCAACTTCATGACTGCTTAAATGAAAAAAAATCAGTAATGGATAATAATCCAAGGTCCATAACAAGATAGGAAGCTTTCTTTTCCCATCTTTAACCTAAATGCAGGGAAGCAGCAGATTTCCCTGGGAAGTGAGTCTGGTCCAGCTGCCTTCTCTGCAAATACAAGATTAATTCATTTAAAATAAGCTAATGAATAAAAAGAAAACTGTGAACTTCACAAGACAGTGTCACAGACACATAGACTTTTCTGGGGGGTTTCAATGAAATAAATAATGGTAGGTTTCGCCTCTCCTCCAGAGGACTGGCTTTTGTCCACCGTTACTGTGAGCATTGTTTTCTACAGAGAAATACAGGTCAATCCAGAGACATAAAATCTTTGCCTCCTATTTCCAGCCTCAGCTTTGATTGCAGCAAAGTACTAGAGGGGAAGAAAAGAGCAGCAACTGGATAAACTGATTCAGATTGGCAAAGCACTGCTGTGGGTACACCTGAGCATGCCTCTTCACGCAGATATGGATTCATGACCAGATGCTCTAGATCAACCAGGACAAACCCATTAGTTATTCTGCTGGGTTTCTTTCACTTTTCCTCAGAAATCTGTGCTCTTGTACCATGACAACAGGTGGAACCCACCAATAAGGCAACTTGTCACTTGCTTTTCTCTACCTATTGTTCATCTGGGGTTTACATAGGCATGGTTGCCATGGAAGCAAAGTGAGATATTTCCACTTTTGAAATGAATGCAATGTTCTTTTTCTGTGCGCTCTTTCTCCTCCACCAATGGTGATTCTTTAGAACTCCCACCTCTTCCACTACTTCTTAATTTGAGATTGCCTTGCCCTGATGGGCTATTTTCCCACAGCCCCCTGCACTGATAATGTCCATTCTTACATTAAGGTGGCAAAAGTAAACAACAATGACAATGTTGTTATTTTCAGGGGGGAAATGCTGATGCAGAAATTTGTCTCAAATGCTGTGTTCTTCGTACAAAAATAGGAGTCTTGTTCTTCTCAGCGGCTGCTGCCTGCAAGTCACTGGTTATTTGGAGGGGTCAGTAAAGAAATTGATTTTTTACTCTTTCTCCAAAAAGTTTGAGCAGTCTTGACATGTACCACAACATCTACAGAGAACCACCTTAGCCAAAATGGGATAGCTGAATAGCAGCACTGCCACAGCTGAGATCAGCTGAAGGCCTCGGGCTGGGAGAGATGGATTTTTAGCTCTTTTCTCTATGGTTACAGTTAAGTTTTAGGCAGCCTAGCTCAAAATCAGAAAAAAATTATAAATCATCCAAATAGTCAGAACTTCAGACCACTGAAATAACCAAAGTTTCAAAGACATCAGAAAAGCAGGAACAGAGCTTGGTGGTGAAAGAGTGCGGAGGGAAGATGACTGGAGTGCTGAGACTATTTTTTTTCTGGTGGGTGAACAGCTCTACTACATTTTAGCTCTGTTGTGGATATTAGTGTCAGCATTCTATTTGTTCTTAAACTTAAAAGAAATAAAGTTTTTGGTGGTTTTTTTTCTGTGTTCTATTCCTTCTTCATAAATGCTAAACTACTTTTCTGTTGTTATCCTTCCCCTCAAATGGAAAGATTCAAGTACATTGGTCTGAGAGTCAGTTTCCCAGCAAGGCACTGAAACAGGCTGACAAACTTCTGTGGAGTATCCCTGCGTCAACCACACACTGGCTTTGGCTCTCTGGAGCCTTCAGCCATAAACAAATTCTTGTAGAGAACCTTTGTTATATTGCATTTGATATATGTTTCCAGTTAGAGTAGATGTTTTTAGCTCATTTCCCAGCTCTGCTTTATTGCTGTTTACATGCCATCTCTATTTCCCAGTTGCATTTAGTAAGCAGGTTACTTTTTTAACTGTGTCTTTTTCGTTTGTGGAATCTGGCTCAGAATCCACGACAAGGCATAACTTGGATATTTATAGGGCTCCTCAACCCTTTGTTTTAGGGTAGGAAGAGAGCTTGTGCCCACTCTTCTGGCTGCACTTAAGGAGCAGACATCTCTATTAATGACTACAAAAAGTCTCTTTGTGCTGCATATTTCTATTGTTTTTTCCAAAGGTCTTATGCACTCCATTCACCCCAGAGTTCCCATAAAATGTCTCATGGTACATTTCACAATAACCAGGTATGTAATCAGTGTCATGATTGTGTCTTTTGATAATGAACAGAATTCTTCACATGTGCACACACTATTAGCTTGAGCAGAAATATAATTATCATCTGACTTGTTGAGTCAAAGAACTGGTCTTTCAGGAATCCTCTACTGCCACAGCCAAGCCTACTCTTCCCACAGCCAAGTGTTTCTTAAGGAAATTCCAGGTCAGTCTCAACACGGGTAGGTAGCAAGGGACAGACCTATGCCAGGAACATATGCTGGTAATAGATGCTTTATAGATTTCCCACATATTCTATACCTTTTGTGAGTAGCATTCTGTAAATTGCCCATGATGGTTACATATGAAACTAAGAAAGGAGATCCTCACTAAGAATAAGTATTGTGTTAAAGACTCAGGCGGAGACACTTTAGGCTGCAGATGACACAAGATTACTGCCTCCAACCGCTCTGTAAAAGATTACTGCACAGCTGTCCTAATATACCATTCTCCAGATCCATCAGAAAGCACACAGCAAGTGAAATACTTAAAGTGCAGGAAAGGAGATTTAGGTTGAGAGTGGTGCTTTCTTCTTCTCTGCCTGTAAAGAGAGAGACGCAGGGCACTTCATCGACTAGAAAGTCATAGGGTCCCATCTTCAAGAATTTTTCAAAAACAGGTTAGACAAGCATCTGTCAGAAATAATGCAAATGTGATTGCTTCTGCCTATTGGGCTAGGATGAAGGACTAAATGACCTCCTGAGACCATTCCAGTCCCTCATTGTCTGTGTTTGTACAGTTGTGCGATTTTCACCCTGGAGTGAAATAGGATTCAGCAATCGTAAGAAGTTTAACAAGGAAAAGTGCCGGATTCTGCACCTGGGATGGGGCAACCCTGCAGGTACAGACAGACTGGGGAATGAAAGGCTGGAAAGCAGCACCGTGGAAAAGGGAACTGGATATCTCAGTCAACAGAAAGTTGAACATGAGTCAGCAGTGTCCCAGCAGCCAGGAGGGCCAAGCGTGTCCTGGGAGGCATCAGGGACAGCATCGCCAGCCGGGCAAGGGAGGGGATTGTCCCGCTCTGCTCTGCACTGGGGCGGCCTCACCTTGAGTGCTGGGGGCAGTTCTGGGTGCCACAGAAGAAGAAAGATATAAAGCTATTGGAGAGTGTCCAGAGGAGGGCAATGAAAATGGTGAAGGGTCTGGAGGGGAAGCTGTATGAGGAGATGCTGAGATTGCTTGCTCTGTTCAGCCTGGAAAAGAGGAGAGTGAGGGGAGACCTCATTGTGGTCTTCAAAATCATCACAAGGTGAAGCTGAGGGGCAGGTCCTGATCTCTTCATTCTCATGACCAGTGAAAGGACTTGAGGAAAAGGCATGAAGCTGAGTCAGGGGAAGTGTAGGTTGGATATCAGGAAAATGATTTTCACCCAGAGGGTGGCTGGGCACTGGAACAGTCTCCCCAGGGAAGTGGTCAGAGCACCAGCCTGCCAGAGCTCAAGAAGCATTGAACTATGCTCTCAGTCCCACAGTGTGATACTCAGCATATTCTGTGATTCTATTAAAAGCATCTCAATATGTGATGAAATTGCACCCATTTTGGCACAGAAATCTGTTCTGATCTTATTAGATCAGAAGTGCTGCAAAAGTGGAAGAAATCTTACTCATATGAAGAAACAGGAAACTGTAAGAATAATTATTCTGTATTTAGTCAGCTTGTGTGTTTACTTATCTATTCACCTTCCTCCATGCATGTTTAAAGGGAAAAAGGAACATTGGCAATTTGTAAGAATGCCCAAGTAAACAGTATTCTCAGAATTTCCATGAAACCATGTCACTTCTCCATAGGTCTTCCTGACACTCACCCCCTGGTCTCTTTGCCAATTTGTGCTGGTTTTCAGGAATGGGAGAAAAGCTCACCCCAGGAAAAGCTTTTCCTGCTCTTGTCAGGCTCTCTCTGGCTGCTCTGCTTTACATCTTTTGGCTAGCTTGGTAAGACAACAGCTGTGGGTCTATGTAAAGGGGTAGGTCTGGGTTAGCTTACTCATAGAATCATAGAATAGCATGGGTTGGAAGGAACCATAAAGATCATCCAGTTCCAATGGCTCTCACATAGGCAAGGACACCTTCCGCTAGAACAGGTTGCTCAGAGCACCATCCAGCCTGGTCTTGAACACTCCTATGGATGAGGCATCCATGACTTTTCTCTGGGCAACCTGTTCCACTGCCTCACCAACCTCACAGTAAAGAATTTCTCTCTAAATCTAAACCTGTACTCTTTCAATTTGAACCCATCCCCCCTTGTCCTGTCACTGCATCCTCTTGTAAAAAGTTCCTCTCCATCTTTCTTGTAGGGTCCCTTCAGGTACTGGAAGGCCACAATTACATCACTCCTAAGCTTTCTCTTTTCCAGCTGTTTCTCTTTTCCATCTTTCCTCATAAGATAGGTGCTCCATCCCTCTGATCATCTTGGTGGCCTCCTCTGGACTCACTCCAGCAGCTCACTGTCCTTCCTGTGCTGGGACCCCAGAGCTGGACACAGCACTGCAGGTGGGGTCGCACCAGAGCAGAGCAGAGCAGAGGAGCAGAATCCCCTCCCTGGCCCTGCCGGCCGCGCTGCCTTGGATGCAGCCCAGGACACGTTTGGCTCTCTGGGCTGGGAGTGCCCATGGCTGGGTCATGGCCAGCCGCTCACCCACCAGCACCCCCAAGTCCTTCTGGGCAGGGCTGCTCTGATCTGTTCGTCTTCCAGCCTGAACTAATACTGAGGTTGCTCGGATGCAGGTGTAGCCCCTCACACTTGGTCCTGTTAAACCACATGAGATTGCCATGGACCCATGTCTTGAGCTTGCTCAGATGCCTGTGGACGGCATCCAATTGTTCAAGGGTGTCAACTTGACCACTCAGCTTGGTGTCACCTGAAAATATGCTGAGGGTGTGCTCAATCCCTTTGTCTATGTCATTAATAAAAATATTAAATAATAGTGGTCTTGATTTGGACCCCTGAGGGGCCATATTGTCACTGATGGCCATCAGGTCTCCAAGACATAGACCATTACCCTCTGGATGCAACCATCCAACCAATTTTTGTCCATCTAATCCATCTTTCTCCAATTCAGAAAAAGGGATGTTGGGCAGGACCATGTGAAAAGATTTACACAATTCCAAATAAATGACATCTGTAACCCTTCACTTGTCCAGTGATGTAGTCATTCCATCATAGAAGACCACTAGGCTGGTTTAAGGAGGTATGAGGATTCAGTACATTTGTTACAATGAAATCTGTATGTTGCCTGCTGTTAAGCATAGTCTACTGGTTGGCATGGTAACAGCTAATGATATTTAGACCATATATGTTCATTTTATTCTCAGTTACAACATCTGAGACATTCAAAAGAGATCTGGGAGAAGTGGTGGGTGATGATCGGGAAGGAAAGCCAGGAGAAGAGAAACATTAGGATACACCAATTTCTTTGAACATTGCAGGTGTAGCTTGTCTATCTATCTGCTGTTTATTTATTAGACAGAAGAAATTAATTGCTACCTGTTTCATGACCTGCATTGCAGCAAAATTCCACCTGATTCCTGGTATGAGTCTGAATCCGCTCCAGGACCACACACCAGTGAAAAGGAGCTTCCATTTTCTCCTGCTAAGCCTCCATGGCTGGAAATCTCACAGGTGTACTTTGCTTGCTCTGACTACTCAATTAGCAGCTGCAGGCTACAATTCACTTCATCTTCCATGTTTGAACTTAGCTCACCAAGATGCAAAGTATGGGACAAGGCACTTAATGAAAATAACATGGTACTTTCCTGTGTTCTGAATTGGCTAGTCTTCCTAGCATCAGTTCACCTCAGCTCATTAGAAACCAGTTCCTCTGAGAAAGAAGCTGTATGGGAAACAACCTGACCCATCTGGAGACAGTCATGTTAAAAAAACAGGAAAGAAAACAATGTTATCCTTCTTTAAGTCGGCATCTTTCTAACACAGACAGACAATACCCCGAAACATACAGTGCCTGTTGTAATTCTTGTAATTCCTCCTGGTATTACAAGAGGAAATGAATTTATTTCCTGGTATCTAAAGTCTCTCATGCTATCAGACAGGCCCAAGTTATCTTTGGGCAGGGGCATATATACAATAGAAACTTTTTCAGAAATCCCTGTTGGCATGAAGTTAGTATTATAGTTTGTCTCTCGCAGTGTTTTCAGATTCAGAAAGACAAATCAGTATTTTTAATGGAATCTTAGTGCTTTCCTGAAAAATTGTATTGTACTCCTGAGCAATGACTACACTATAGCTCAAGAGATCTCTTATTTGGCCATCTCATATTTGAAGCACAAAAGTTTGCATGGAGCTTATTTGAAGTATTTGAATATTACCTTTTTTTTTTTCCTGGAGCTTATTTATCCATCATAGAACTAAAAGTTGTGTTGTGAGAACTGTGTTTAATAAATATTCCAGAAAAAAATTTAAAAAACCCCAAACAAACAAACATGGATGCAGTTAAGTAACACCTTAAAAAGAGATAAACATGAAGTCTAGCATGAGATGAACGTATCAGGAATGAACGTCTTTGCCTTTGCCATCTTGGTTGTTCCCCTTCCTATTGCTATATAAAGTTCGCACTACTCTTTGCCTAGAGCCTGAGTTTGGGTAAGGGGTAAGATCTTCTTCCCTTTCTCTGGAAAACCACATGCCACTTCCGTCTGCCAAGCCACAGGATCTGAGCTCCATCTGTGGCATGAATACAGGGCAACTCTAAACAAAATGTGCACATATGTCAACTCTGTATGCTGGTAAAGCAAAGCCAGAAACCCACAATCAGGCAAATAGAAACCTTTTGCGTTTTAGAGACACTAAATGAAATACTCATTTTTACAATAGGCAACATTCATCTTTAACCTAAAGACTTTTCCTAAAACTCCAAGTATTTAGTCACCTGGTGGTTTGAAATGTCATTTTAAAAATACTGCTCTCTCAGACTCCTGCTGGCACTGATATGCCAGGAGCATGAGTTTAACATATGTTGGGAGCACATAAAATCACTGTAGCAGAACAGCAAACGTATGAGCAGTGGTGGCACTGAGAAGCATCATGTGTCAGCCGATCAGATAAAAGTTTGAAGGAGGGGTAATGGGATAAGAGAAGGAGGCAAAAGAAAAAGGTATATTAGAAAGGAAAAAGCATGTGAAAAGGTGATGTCTGTTAATGTAATTTGTCAGCTACAATAAGAATTATACTGGCAGAACTTTCCTGGCTAAATGCATATTATAGGATTTTGATCAAATTTCACCCAGGAGTGGCAGGTTTGCAGATGATTTCAAAGCTCTTACAGAAGGTAATACATATTGTTTCTTTCATTCTCTTGGAAAAGGCAGCTTCATAGAGGACAAGTCCTGCAATAAATGGAATTTCTTTCCCCTCCTGCAAGTTCTAGTGAAAATTAGCACTCTAAATGTAAACTCACCTTCTAAAGCAGTATCAGTATTCACAACTGGGAATGAAAAAGTGAAATACAGCTGAGTGTATTCAGTATGTCAGCTGGTGAAAAAAGAAAAACAGCTGTTGGTGGCAGCCAACTGTGAAGATCACATGGACAATGTTATGTTCACAACATAAAGTGAACAAGTTGCATGCTGGCATGGATTCTGTTGCAGCAAAAGTGCCCAATGCTTTGTAAAACATTACAAATGGAGCCAAACTGTATAGATTAGCAGCAATACAGACAAAAATTGTCACAGTTGTGACTACACAACTAATGCAGCTATCCTGGGCCTTGTCTTGCACTGTGAGCTGGGGCCTAATGCAAGATATGCACTGCCACTGTAGGGTTTAAACCTGACTCTTACTAACCTGGGAAAAACTACACCCAGAACTGATGAGTCATTAAACCATCCTTCAATATCCATTTCTTAGCAGAAGCACTAATTCATGATTATACTGTGATGCGTTTTTTGTTTAATTTCAAAACACTTTATACCAGAACTAAGATCTGTAGTTCAGAGTAAAAACATGAGTTCACATCAGGGAGAGGCAATAATCTGTTCTCCATGATAAGTATATAGCCTGAGAACCAAAAGACTTGGAAACCTGTTTCCAAATTATGCTCCATCCTGCTCTTCTACATGGGTGATTTCCATCCCCCAATTACAAGAAAGGAGAGCTGACTCCGGCCACACTTAGACTGAGCTCATTACAAGGTTCACAGCAGTACCAGGGATGTCCTGTGAGATCAGATCTTCTATGACCTGTGTGGGAAGTGTGAAATTCCCTGTGACCAGATCTCCAATACGGTGGCAGTGTGCAGGAGGATTGGGTTACTTGGCAAGTATAACCCATAATGGGTGACTGTGACAGAGGCATCCCTTGAGACACAGCCCCTTTTAATGCAAAAATATGTCTCCACCGTTTATAACATATCCTGCTATGAACACAGCCCTCAAAGTCTGTAAGCCCTGAACACTCTCATGGGAAGCTGCAAGCCTGGCATGTTGTGCAGAAGGCTTAATGGCTCTTCAAAGGACAGCAATTAATTGCAATGCTTAATCACTTACACACAGCAGCACCTCACTTCCTTTTCTAGTGATGAACATTTCTCACTGGAATTTCTTTTGTCTCTCCCCCAGAATGTGGGACTCCTTGCTAAATTTTTCCGGTTTTGAGCCATTGGTTATTTCTCTCCTCTCCCATTTCCAAAATATGGTCTCTAAGCTTCTTAAAGGCCATTTGTCAAGATAGTTTCATATATTTTCTATTTCTAATGCAGCTGTCCAGACAGCAATATGGATGCTGTGTGCAAAAGATGAGACATTCTTCTCCATGTGCATGAGATGCATTACAGACAGACACATCCTACAGAGACAGTTGCTGCACTTCACAAGCTCCTGCCACCTGGGACATTTTCACTCCTTAGAAAGTTGCTCCCCTTTTTGAACACCAGAGATGTCTACTACCAGAGTCCCCTCAGAAGGTCATGTGGCCCTCATGATTGCCTCATCTGAAGTTTTCCATCACTTCTACTGAACATTCCCCCGTGGAAGGAGTCCAGACCTGTTTCTCAGACATACTAATGGAGGTGCTGAAAAGCTAATGGTGGGATTGAGCTCACCTTCATTCACCTAACCTCAAAATCAGGAATCTAATCAGAGCCAGTCATCTAGGCTATCTCTACAGTCAAAGACAGGTACCTCCAGAGTATGATTCACTCCTATTTTCTTGGACAACTATCCTAAAAGAGGTTGGATTGTACTCGAGATGCCTATCTGCCTGAATGATAGAGGACATCTAAATAACTGGTTTACCTGAGATACCTATCTGCAGGATGACTTCAGCTAAGTGCCAGCCTCCTGCTCCAAGTGATGCCCAGGCTCAAGAGGGGAGTCTGAGGCAGAGTCAGGAGTCAGACTCTTTCTCCCATCTCCAAGGCATCTGCCTAATTAAAGACTCCTTCTTCTCAATGGAGACATTCTTTAAAGCAGGAAAATGTTAAAATGGTTCTCCCTGTGCCTCTGATATCACACCTCCGACACCACCTTTTTCTCATCCAAATCCTTTTGAAATCCAAAAGCTGCTATGAAAACACAGATGTAATTTTTCCTCTGTCTTTTTTTTCTTTCTTTAAAAGAGCAATAAACACAACAAAAAACCACAATTGGAAAAATTCAGGAAGAAAATGCTCAAGGCTACAGCATGGTTTCTATCTAATTTGAATTCAAATAAGTTTTTCATTATTTCTAAATTTAATTATAGCCTTCAAGTGTATAAAATTGCATGTGAAAATAGTAAACAGATCTTAAATATACTGTAGAACACCAGGCAGAATCACAAACACTGCTAATTTGCAAGGATGCTGTTTTCTTGATCAACATAACACCATACCTTCCTTTGTGTCCTCAGTCAGAATAAGCAGATGGAGAAATGTCTTTTACATACCTTAAAAATGTATATAAATATGTCCTTATCTGAGCTCCAGCGAGAAGATTTGACCTTCAGAAGGAATTCTAGGACTCTTTCTCAGTTTTAAAATGCCCTGGAGAATGTAACTGGAACCAATAATTTTCCAGAAGTACTGTTTAACTAACCATAATTGTTCTTATATCACATATATAATTTCCTAGTAAATGCTATTGGAGTTTTCAAAACTTTCTGTACCTCTGCATTAAAATAGAGTGCACGTCTCTCAGAGGTCTTTTTATAACATCCCCTTTTGGTCCTGTTGAACCGTTTTGGCTCATAACCCAATTACATTCTCAAGGATGTCACTCATAGGAGTAAGAGTCCAGGACATGATCCAAAGACAGTGGCTGTTTCACCTCCTTTGTTCTGTGCTTTCACAGAAGCCTATGTTACTATTTTTCAGAGAACACAAATGAGAGTGGGGGTTATAATGAATCGCAATAGGTTTGTTCTTTACAAATCCTGAAATTAATTTCATGCAACAGATGAAAGGTAGCTGTTTCACCCACTGGATTTCAAGGACTTTTGAGAGTAGTAAAGATGTCAGAACCTCTTCAAAAAGTCATGAGATACATAATTTTTGAAGTACTAGGTAACTTAATTCAGTTTGTCATTAACAGCTCTCACAGCAGCATAGCAGCATTAGTGCGTAGTGATGGAGCTGAAGGAGAAGTTCACATCTTTCAAAATTTTTTGCTTGTTTGTTAAACAACCTACAGATCTGGAAGGCTCTGAGACATACCCAATATTTAACTTGCAGCCAGAAAAATGAAAAATGTACAACTGTTTCTTCTTTAAGGTTTTGGGGGATATTTAGTAAAGGAGTTCAAATTCTTGTTCTGGGTTATCCTAGAGCAAAATATTAATGATGGATTGTGAATTAATTCAAACTCCAAATCTATGTCATCTCAGACTAAGAATATTTGAGGGTTTTGTCCTGCTTCTGAGTTGCTGTTGAATTCTTTTTTATTACCACAGATTGTTCAATTATTGTCTGTGCAGGCTTGTGTTTAACATACACCATCTCCAGTGAGAGTTTGCCCATTGGTGCTCAGACCTCAGAATTCCTCTCACAATTCATGCATGGATGTGTACAGCTCTGGTCCTGCAGATTATAACATGTGTTGATGCTCAGAGGAGGACAGAATTTTTTCCTGCTGTGACTTGTGTGCACAATGCATTTTTCATCTACTTGTCAATTAGAAGTATAATACTGGATTGGGTTTAAATGTCAAAAGTTTTGGTAGTGTGGGGGGCTACAGGAGTTGCATCTGCAAGAATGGCTGGAAGCTTCCCTCATGTCCAACACAGCCAATCCCAGCAAGCTCTGAGATGGACTCACCACTGTCTAAGGCCAAGCCCATCAGTGACGCTGGCAGCATCTCTGGGATAACGTATTTCAGAGGAAGTGAAAAAACTGTGCAACTATAAATGAAAAGAGGAGTGAGAACAGGCAAGAGGAACAACTCTGCAGTCATCAAGGCTAGTGAAGGAGGGGCGGGAGGTGCTCCAGGCACTGGAGCTGAGATACCCCTGCAGCCTGTGGTCCAGACCATGGCGAGGCAGCCATGCCCCTGAATTCCTTGGAGGGCCATGGTGGAGCACAGATTCACCTGCAGTCTGTGACGGACCCTGCAACAGAACAGGTGGGCACCTGAAGGAAGCTGTCATCCCTTGGGAAACCCTTGGTAGAGCAGGTTTGCTGGCAGGACTTCTGACCCCTTGGAGATCCATGCTGGATCAGTTAATGAAAAACAACAGCACGTGGGAAGGACTCATGATGGAGATATTTGTGAAATACTGTCTTCCATGAGAGGGATCCCACACTGGAGCAGTGGAAGAGCTGAGGAGGAAGGAGCAGCAGAGATGTGTGATGAACTGACCGCAGCCACCATTACACTCCCCACACTCCTCTTGGAGGAAGGAGGTAGATAAAATTGGGAGTGAAATTGAGTCCAGGAAGGAGGCAATGATAGGGGGAAGGTATTTTAAGATTTGGATTTATTTCTCATTAACTTACTCTGATTTTGATCAGTAATTAATTAAACTAATTTCCTTCAGTTGGGTATGTTTTACCCATGACAGCAATTGCTAAGTGATCTCTCCACGTCCTCATCTCAACCCACAAGCCTTCCATTATATTTTCTCTCCCATGTCCAGCTGAGGAAAGGAGTGACAGAGCAGCTTTGGTGGGCACCTGGCATCTAGACAGAGTCAACACAACACAAATATAATCATTGTAAATTTATATTGGTACAATGGAAAATTAAGGAAGTACACTGTGTTATCACAAAAGGAAGTGAAATTACCTGCCTAAAAAAATGCAGAAGGGAGGCAAGGTTGAGCTGCCCACTCCTTCTGGCACAGAGATCCCTTTGGAGTTATTCCTTGTGTACAGAGCAGGTTGTTGCTTACTGGGGACTCGGCTTTTGAGCTCTCTAAGTCAGACCCTTACCCAGCTGCTGTCAACCCTGCTAGTTCCCATCCCATCTCGGTAGGGCCAGCCACCAGCTTCCAAAATGAGGAGCTGCTATGAGTCCACTCCCACCACTTGCGGCTTAGAGAGACCCTAAAAACCAACTCATGAGAAACAGAAAACGAAAAAATATATGTGAGTCTTGTTCGTGAGTGTGCATGAAGTGCCATTAACAAACTGGTGGCCTGACTAAGCATTCGTAGTCTCACACTGTCTGTTGCAACATTTTCCCTTTCGTGTGCTCAGGACTTCAGTTTCATCTTTCGAAAAACATCTCCAGCCTACAGCCAGTGTGCTCCATCCTCCATCAGTAAAGTTCATGATAACTTGGCTTCATTCCCAGTTGGAAAGTGTCCTCTGCACTAGTAAGCCACTGGCCAAATTTCTCCCTGGGCAGCCTGAAAACTGCCAGACAGAAATGAGATCTGTAAAACCAAGCTGACAGCACGAGGTCTATACAGACTTTTCCAGGCCTTTTGCCAGGCCCTAGAGGTCTAGTTTTAGAAAGACAAATTGAAACCATAACTAGCTAGCTAAGCTCTCCTCAAACCCTTTTACAGTGACAAAACCCTGCCCTTGCCAGGCCTAGCCCCTGGTACTGGTACATTGCCAATGGCTCTAAAAAGATATAGCAGAAGTCAGGAAAATAGCAACAGAAGGAAATCTGAGACACACTCCATCCTCTCCTCCTCCTGTGTGAGGCAGTCCAGAGAAATGGGGCAGTTCTGGAATTCTGGAATTTCCCTTTTTGTGTCCTGCAGGTTTTCTGCTGGGTACTGAAAAGGAAGAAAACAAGCCCCGAGGATTAAGCCGCAGTGCGAGTTCACGTCTGGGAGAAAGCATGAGAGAAAAGCTAACCCAGAACCCGCTCTCCCTGGATGTGATTCAGCAGCCTGCTCCTTTCCCTCAGAACACCATCCTCTTAGCAGCACCCACCACTGCTCCCACTCTCATGGGCTATTTGGGGGTCCAGCTTGCCCAGGGGCTGATTTGAAAAAGCCGGGACTTTTAAAGGACATGTTATTACCAAAAGTTGGTTTTGGATGCATAGAAATTCACGTAGGACACAAGCCTATATCAATTTTTAGGCACACATCTTAAATACCACTAGAAGGTGACAAAATATTTGGGCTTAAGTGAATAACATGTCCTTTCAAGAGTAAGGAAGACATTGCCATTGCTTGATGTTTAACAGAGTTATTTTTTGTTTTCTTTTGAATCAATGTATACACAGGAATTACTAGGGCAAGAAAGTGGGGGCTTTTTTAGGTGGAGACAGTCTTGTGTAGTTAATGTGCTTTATTTCTTATAAAGGTGTTGTCAAATAAAGGACAAGTACAAATACATTGTGTGCTCAAGTGTTAGTGGATATCAAAAAAAAAGTACATAAGGTCTGGTGTTTGCAAAAGCAAGTCATGCTTATGAGATATACAAATGACTATGGAGTCCAGTTCTCTGAAGACTTAATGCATTTATTTATAGCTGACTGATTCAGGACTAAAATTTTGGAACAAGTTCACATATTCTTGTTTCTCCTGCCACAGCTTGTAGTTGTCTTATCTTTTTTTTTTTTTTCCCCAGCAACCAAAGGAAAGAGAACTTTTCTTAACCACAGCACTTGTCTCATTTCCAAGTCATAAAAAAGTAAATAAACTTTTACTAAGCACAATGCACAAATTGAGGGGAGGATCTTTTCTGTCCAGCAGTCTTTCATCTCGAAAAACTAAACAATAATATTGACTCTTACACAAAACTCCACTGGCCTACAGAAATCTTTCAGTAGAAAGGGAGAAAGGCAACAGAAAAGCAGCCACGGCATCCTATGGGAGTGAACAAGACTTTGATTCTTCAGCGTTCAGTGCAGTCACACAGCTTGGAACAGAAAGGCTTGGGAGTAGAGGAATAAAGTAATACATAATCCCTGAACAACTTCCTTACCTAACCACAGTTCCCTCAGTCCATGGTTTTATATTCTTTAATTCTTGCCTTATTCTGTGGTGCATAGCACACATTAGTGCTTTTTTTTGCAATTAGAAAACAGGTCTCAATGTTGATTTTTCTGCCAATCTGTGATATTTAGGCACATGTTGCTTCATATCTTGAAAAAACCCTGGCATGGAATTAATCATGGTTTTTAATATGCTTGTCTGTACTTTACCTAGTTTGGTGGAGAACCTTGCATAAATCTTTTCCTGTATGTCTAGGTTTGTATTTTGGACAGATTATCCTATTTTTGACAAAGCTTTGCAGCGTATCAGAAGATCAGGCTGTTTCTCAAGAGTACACTTTGTGCTATGTATAAAACAACATTAGTGACAGGGTGTGCTTTTTTCAGTTGGAAATGACATTTGATACATTATCCAAACAGGGACCACAGCCAGATCATAATTGGATATGTATTTTCAACATCCTCAGCCCTTCAACCAATTGGCTGGGACTCCAGGAGGCTTATTAGTAGAAATCCAGCTTTATCTTTTTTGCTAATCTGACTAAAGTGAGACCATCAAAGAAGGAGCCAAAATGAGGGAGGGAAAGAAAGAAAGAAAGATGGAAATACCAGACCTTACACGTCCAGTTGCAGTTCAAATGAATTATGGCTCCTTAGGTTTTGCAAGCAGTGGCAACATGCAGAAAGATAACACAGAATGGCTTTTCAATGAGGAATATTTTCAAGTTGTAGTATCTGTCATAACCAAACATTTAATGGCCTTAAGGAAGATTCCATAGGGCAGTTGCTATTCGCTGAAACCTAGTATCTTTCATTCTGTTTTCATTTGCTGCTAAAGCAGGTTGAAAAAATGCTGTCACTGAATGCATCTGCAAAATCACACCAAATCTTTCTCAGGCACATAATTTTTTCATTTGTCATTTCACATCTGGAAGAACATTTTATATATGATGTCACACAAGAAGAAATTAATTTAGATTTAATTCACAGATTTTGCTGGCTATATTAAAAATTAACTTAAAAATCCTTCTCTCTTGCGTGGTTCATCCAGATGAGGAGATTGGCATATTTTAGTAAGAATGAAAAAAGGTGTGGCAGGAGCTGTGCAAAAGGCTACTGTGTAAGGGATGAAACTGGAGAAACTTTGCAGGAAATTTTGAACTGTGTGTGAAGTATAAGCCCAACATTTCAGAAAATAAATTGTCTAAAACTGATCTAAGCAAAGACTGCTGCTAAAGTAAGGCAACACATGGATACACCCGCAGAGAGTTCATTGTAAAATAAAAGCCTGCATGTGCATTTAACAAACTTGCAAACTGTAAGACACTTCAGTAAACTGTGCTTTCACATGCCTTCTTCCAGCTGTTGTCAGCTGATGCTTTTGCCATGTGTGAACTGATAGGGTCTGTTCTGGTTTGACATATGAACTTAGGCAATGAATCAGAAGCACTGAGTGGTAATAAGTCAAAGCTGTAAGGAACATGGAAGTGGCAATCAGCCATAATTCACTGCTTGACAACAATCTTAATGCTACAAAGGAAAATCATCAACCAAAAATTTTCCATGAACAGTTCAACTACTATAAAATGGAAATGCTTTGAAAAGGTTTCTCTGGACTTTTTTGCCTTAAGAAAAGAAAAAATTATCAAACCTTTATCAGACAGTGGTCTAAATGATTCTATTACATACCCAACAATTATCAATACCATATGCTGTCTAGAAACATTAGGCGATGCCTACACACCTTTTTTTTCTGAAGTTGTTAAAGTTAAACAAAAGTCAGAGAGATGTGTCTGAGGACTTAGTTAATTTTAAAGTCAACAAAACATCCATCATTAGAGCACAGCACAAGAGAGGTAATTTAAACTAGTCTGGCAAAACAGTCAAAGAATCAGAGTCAAGCAAGCTGAGTTTCACCCCCCATCCATTATTGGTAAAGTTCAACCACATGATGGCCGTCAAAGGGGAGATGAATTGTGGTCATTGGTTCTTCTCTGGTGCTTTTCCCATGTCTGAACCCCATGTGGAGTAACTGGGAAGGTCTGTCTGAGGGTTCCTCACAGCACTGAATGCAGTGGGGCACCTGGTTTTCTCTGAGCCACTGCTCTGGGAAGAGGCGTGACAGAGGTCAGAGTTTTATGCCTTAGGGAAAATCCATGTGGTGGTGTTTTGTTTGGTCTTCATCTGAAATATTCCACTTCCTAAGTTGTTCTCGATATATAAGCAAGAGGCTGAAGGAGTATTTCTAAACCAGAGCAAATTCATATCTAACCACAAAATTTCCTGCAAAGCCCAATCACTCTTCCAATGGGTTGATGCTGCTTTCCTTCTCATCCCCTTTTCAGCTGCTCCCAGTATTTCAGGTAGAGCCAGTGAACAACATCTCCTCCCACGGTCAGAGCTTTTCATTTTGTCCTGTTTCATTGCTCCCTGGCTGCCAGCTGTGGGGAACAGGGACCCTTCCCAAACACTGACTTTCCACTTCTCACCAGGGATAAAACCCTGGAGCTTCAGACATTTTCAGGGGTTAAATAACAAGTTTAGCTTCACAACTAGGGTGGGCTAAAACCATGCAAGCAGCAATTTGATCACTTATAATCATCTGGCCATACCCTCAGCAAATTTCTAATCCATAACTGTGTATTACTGAGCCAGAAAACATTTGCAGTTTTTCATTCGCCTCTGGAGATGAAATAATGAGAAGAGGGGACCAAAGTCCAAAATAAATTGTTTTGCATTCTTTCACTCATATTCATAAGTAATTCAAACAAGCCCTTAGCTTTAAGCATATGGAGTCTTTAAGAGGTAGGGATTTAAGCAAGTGCAGAATTTACTTCATACAAAGTATGGTTCTGTTTCTTTCTGCAGTGTTCCTAATCTATCTTTTCATGCTTTCTCATTTTATGGTAGATGCTAACATTATTTAAGCATGTCTACTGAAAATCCTTCTCTTAGAGAGCACAGGTGGCTGACTAGACATCATCTCTGGTAAAACATCTGTAAAAAAATGTGCTACCAAAGAGTTTTGCTTATACCACAGCCATAAGAAATCAGCACTGTGTAAAACCAGTGTCTGTAAGCATCAAATTTTACTTGATTTCTTACAGACTTTCCAGGCTAAAACTCAGTGATTCACAGGTTGTTCAAATTTGCTGCCGTGAAATAGTTCATTATTCAATTATTTTGCTAATATTCTTCAAAAATTGTTTATCTTTTCTGTCCCATACAGATGGGTTTTTTTCTGCTGATCTGTTAACATTCCTTTTAATTCATCTCATCTAGTGAAGATATTCAAAAAGAAGTATAGGTGATGGATAGTCAGTCCAAACCACATGCTTCTGATTAAAAGTGTCAGGTAGCTAATCCACCATGCCAGAATACATGAAACTTTTGAGACGTGCAAAAAATTATTCATGATCACTTTGTTACTGGGTTGTAGCTAATGCAGACCAACTATTAACTGTTAATAATGTAGGCATAAGGGTCTGAATTATGGAGAGTATAGTATAATAATGATTTAATTTACTGTAAGACCACACTGTAGGTAGAGTTCTGGTAGCCTGCAAACACAGCCTGGAAGCAGAAACTCCATATGGCTGCAAAATTCCTTGATAAAAGTTGGAATTCTGCTTCTTTCCCTAAAAAAAACCCCAAAGCTCACATAACTCCATTTTTAAACCTGTGAAATAAAAGTGTTGTCAACAACAATGGCACAAGGGGCCCTGCAAATACATGAGAATTCTTGCTGACAAGTGGAGTCATTTTGTAGCTGTACCATGCCATAGTGGCATATTTGTTGCAATAACTGCCAGTGTATGAAATGCACACATAAATTTTGATAACAGAGTTGTGAGTGATTTACCACTGAGTTACACTCAAATCAGACAAATAAGCCATGGTGTATTTCTGTTTAGCTGATAACTTCAACCAGACCCAAGATGCTATCTTCGAATAACTGGGGGTGTTCTAGTGAATGACACTTTTTAAAAAAATTGTCTATCTGCCTATCTTTACTCTTTCATGGATCACATTATTAGCAGAACTAGAAGATTCCTAGTAGGATGAAGAGTTTATTCTTAATACAAAGCATATTTAATTTTCTTTGGCTTGTCTTAGAAGCAAGGGTCTTTAGTTAGGTGAACTCTTGTTGATTGCAGCTGAAATTTGCAAAAATTTCTTTTGATATAATGCATCCTTGTCCAAAAAAGAAAGCAGGGAGTAAAATTCAAGTCACTTGGAACAGTCCTCAGAATTTAATCCTTTGCCTTGGCATGAGTTTAGCCTGAGGAAAGACTTAAAACTGTCTAGCTGGATACAGGTATACAGCAGCAGAATGCAGGTCTGCTAGTGCAGCCTGGTGAAACATGGGGAGCAAGACACATAGGAACATGCCAGGTCTTTTGCCTTGGAGCTGCTTGGCACACTGAGCAGCCTGGGTTTAGCCACTAAAAGACTGCATGCTGGATTGCAAAGCACTACGAGCTGGCTGCATGTAAACAACATGAAAGCCAGATCTGTAGGATTGCATCTAACGGCTGAAATCTCCAGGCCAGAAAGGGAAGTAGGAGCAAGGCCCCAGCTACACCTGGGAGTTGGGAAGTCTGGGGTCCCAGGGAGTGTCTGCATTCCAGATTGCACACATGCAGTGAGTTGTCCATGGGTGCTGTCCTTCCTCAGGCTGGCGTGGTTTGCAGCGGCAGGAGGAGGAAGTACATCCCTGCAAACTCCAGGAAAGGGGACCTCTGCTTCTTCTCTGATGTAAATCTGGGCTGTGGCAGATCTTTTGTTTTGGTCTTTTAGTTTTGGTCCTATTCATTCAGATTTGGCTGAAAGCTGAGAGCCCCCTACAATAACAGAGAGTAAAGGAAAGTGAAGGGGAAAGGCTGAGGCATTTGGAGATATTTATCACATACATCCTGGGGCCTGTGATGTTCCCAGCTCCTCCTTCAGAGTGAGGTGGGAGTGAGGCAGCAATGCTGGTTTTGGTACCCTTTGGTGGGCCTTAGGCACACAGCTCCTGCTTGGGCATGCAGTCTGCGAGCACCCAGTGGAATGGGCTGGATCTGGAGCCTCTCTGGAATGTTAGGGTCAAGGACTCTGGTAGATGCAAGGATGCAAGGCCTTGTCTAGATTTCTGAGAGGAAGAATGGGAGAGTGCCTTAGTCAGTTTCACTGGTGCTTACCACATGCTTAAAATCTAGCCTATTCTAGCTTGCTCTGCTGGTTTGCAGCCAGATTCCTCTGCTTCAGGCCCATAAAATGGTGAAAGGGTGGTGCTTGAGCTGTTTCACAAATGAATGGCTCTAGGTCTTGGAGGGAGGCTGCCTGAGAAAACACCACCCTCAAAACACATGTGTGAGTGCTAGGCCAGAGTCCTGCTGGGACTGGTGAGGGGCCAGGCTGATGGTCTGGCTGCCAACTTAACAGCCTAATTAAGAAGTAAAAGGAGGTTGTTGAAAAACTTGCATCTGCTTCAAAGTACCTGATGAGCAAGATGCGTTAGCTTGGCAGTTGGTGTCTCCATGAAGAAAGCTCTCCTACTAATAGCTGTCTTGCTACAGCATGGTGTGCACTGGCATCATGGCAATGCCCTGACTAGAAAGCTGGTGGATCAGTTGGAAAAGGTATATCCTTGTCCATATCATGGTTTACAGACCCATGCTCAGATGGGCTTGATGGCCACATGATTCCTCCCTGCTCTGTCCCATTCACTGCACTAGTGCAGCTGCCACATGACTCCTGCTTCAACATGTTGTGTTACATGGTGCCTTGTGTGCTGCAACAGAATTTAGGCTGTATCAAGATGAAAACATAATTGTTCCCAACAGTGGTATAACTATAATAGCTACCTCCAGGAGCAACCCCTCTGTTTGTGAGGTTTATGCCAAAGGCTCAGGAAATCACACATCTGGTTTGCTTTATCTCCCTTCTCCGGGCTTACTGAGGATTGAACTGTGGATTTATTCTCTAGTCTGGAGTGAAGGACAATTTACTTACCCGGACAAACTAGGGACCAAATTATAATTCAGCTACTCTCCAAACTATACTTCACTGCAGCTCCATGTTTCTCTGCAGCCCAGCCTCCTGGTGGTGCAGACTGGCTCTGGAAGCTGAGAAGGATACCAGCACACCATGCAGGAGCCCCAAGGTGCAGTCCTTGCCTGAGATCTATTCCCACAGCCCCTGCCTAGCATGGGCTACCAGAAGCATCCGTGGAGCAGCAGAGACCTTCACCATGGAGGGGGAGAACTAGGAGGTCCATGCAGTGGGGGCGAAGCAGACATTTTACCACTGTTAGAGAACAAGTTGTTACAGAATACGCTCAGCCTCCAAAGCATTTGTGTCTGCTTCTGGCACTGGGCTGGGGGCCAGCCAGCTGCTGCTGCCTGGGGGAAAAGACACAGTGCCAACCAGATGCAGCACTACGACTAGTGGCTGAGCAGCTAGGTGCTGCCTGGTGCAGTCAGTCCCTCATCCTCCTCCTCCGCCTTTCAAGGCAAACATCTGGAATGCAGGGGGAACTGGGATCAGACATCAGAGGCCTCCTTCTGCACCAGAACCCAAAGAAGAAGGCTGTGCACCCTGGTTGCGTGTGGTGGTGCAATAGCTAGGCCCTGTTTTGACTGTGTGAGCATCACCACTGACCCCCGTTCACCATTTCTGCAACAGAAAATAACTTTTTGATGAAGCATGAGTATAGAAGAGGGAAATGCTTTCCCTAAAAATGAAAGATTCATGGCAAGTTACAAGGGCATGGAAACTCAAAATTGCTCTCTTTTTAAAAAGAGAGCAGAAGAAGGTTAATGAACACTGATTTTTAGTGTAACTGTGTTACAAACACAAGTTCCCATGTGCTCCTGAGAGCCAGCTTATTTCTGCCCTAATGAGCAAGCTGAAACACAGCCTCATGTATGCTGCCAAAGGCAGAGCCAGAATACTCCAACACAATAAAAATTCTCCACTGCCCTCAAGCCTCCATCTAAAATTGTATCCAAACCTGAACTGAATTATTTCTGAAAGAGTAATTACTTCTTGATTACTTTTTACCAACCTCTAGGCTCCCAGGCTCCAGGCAGAAATCAAACTGTAAGATGTCAAAAGGGAGAGAGAGAGAAAAAAATGTTCGTACAGCTACTCCAGCCCAGCTGGAAGAAAGGAACACAATAAATCTTTTCTTGTGGGAGCTCCAGACCACTTTCCAGAGGCTATGTTTCTTCTGATACATTTCTGATAAGCCTCCAAACCCTGACAGGATGCTGACCTGCCCTTGCTGCACAGCATGGGAAAGGAGGGGAGAGCTTGGCACCGGCAGTGAGAGGCAAAGGTGAGAGCATACGGAGGGCAGACCATTTCCACGGCATTGCTTTTCAGCCCTCTGTGGAGGTGGGCTAGAAAGGGGTCTGGTCCTTCTCTTCCACCCTAACCAAAAGCCAGCACAGGTCTCCTACCCAGCGAAGCTCCTTTCACCACCAGCGAAGTGCTGTGACCACTGTGGTGCAGGAGTGCTCTGCCTGCCAGGAGCTGCCTACCAGCCCTTGCCCAGACCATGTGATGCATTTTCAAACTCCCCCTCCTCTCCAAGCTTCACTCCTCACATTGAACCCTTCCAGAGAGGATTTTAATTCTTCCCTATTTGACTATCTTGGCTGGGCATGACAGCTGATGCATGCAGCACTCCCAATTTTCCACATCTTCCTGTGGAGTACACAAACCACTCACAGGCAGACACCCTGCTGGATCCAGACCACAGTTCAGCTTGGGTGGGGATTTTGAAGGCCAGCACACCACTTTACTCTTGACTGCTTTCCATGCCAGAGTCCTGTCATTGATCACTCTCTTTACAGCAAAGATACTTTGTACTCCTGTATCTTCCCCAAAACACTTTTTAAAAACCTTTGCCTCTCTGAGCAGGGGTAATGGGTACTGGATGCAATATTCCTTGAACAAATATGTTTCTTTTTTTTCCATAGTGTCATGTGATGCTTTCTCTTTTGCTTTTTATAAATTTTAACAGATCCTTACATTAACCTTTCTTAGTATGGAGCTTTTGCTAGTAAAGAATTTTCTTCTATGATTCCAACCCTCCTAGGTTTCTTCTTGAGAGACATTTGCTCATTTATAGTCTATCCATATGTATGTAAGGCTAGAACTGTTTTTCCCTGCATGCATAATGCAAAAGGCTGGTTTTTACTGTTAAATTTCATCATGGCAGTTTATCACCCAGCCATTCATTGTCAGTGAACACTGAGAAAGTAATTTTTCCCCAGCATAGCTAATGGAATTATGCATGGCTTTTCCTTTGTGGGGTGAATACCACTAATGCTGCAGCCCTTGACCAGATGTCTTGGTTATAGCTGTTGTATTTGAGTGAAGAATGCTGGAAGGAATGTGAGGTCTAATTCATTCTCAAAAGAAAGAGTCTGATCCTGAACATATTTTATTTCTGTAAGTATTTTAAATTATGGCTTCCTTCCCTCATTTCTCTTTGATTCAGCAGATGCTATGTAGCATCAGGACTACTTTGGGGAATATTTCATTCAAAGTCACCATGCACTGGTTGGGTTGGATTTATATCCATAAATTCATTTGACCACAAGGATACCACATCTTTTATATTCCTCAGTATATCAAAGCCAAGTGGCTAGATATGAAGCCTCTGTAGGTATGTAAGTCTATTTCTAGGATGAAAAAGGAATATCAGAAGAGGGAATACAGCACAAACTGGTGTGTCACATGGGACCTACGGTTCCCATCTCACACATCAGATCTATTATCTCAAAAAGGCTTTGTGGAAGAATAAAAAAACCCCTATACTTTCACAAAACAGTGGAGCAAAAATAGTCCTGGTTTAGGGACAAGGCTGTGGTGACTGAAGTGGGTGCTGACATCAGGCAGGTATAAAGGGAGCTGCCATGGGCTTGCAGACCAAGAATAAGGTCAATGGGCTTCTTAGGTAGACCAAAGCCAAGGAGAAAGCTCAGGGGAGATCTGTGTTATTCTCTTGACCAGCTGATCCAATGTCAATAGAAAAATGCTAACTGGGATTTTAATCCAAATTCCTTATGTCTGGAAGACAATTCAGCCTGTTCATGGATCTAGAATGATAGTAGTGTGAAATTAACAGGAAAAAAAATTATTATTAATTTTGAAAAATGTGAGGCCTAATAAAAAGATTAAAGAGACACCCATAATCATTCAACCAAGACAGTTTCATTTGCCCTCAATTGTAGGTGTATGGGCAAGCAGAAATTCAACTAGCAGAAAATGTAGTAAGGTGCAGCTCTGACCAGAAAATTATTCCATGGCTTCCAATTTTTTTATCTGTATTCAGCTGTGGTATTCAAAGCATTTTTTGGCATTGTCTTAACATATTTGTTTAGTCACTGATCTTTCTTCTCAGGCTAAGCAAGTATTTTGTTCAAATTCCCTTTTATTTTTCAAACAATTTAAAGATCTATCTTCTCACAGCAGGTCATTCCTGTAAAAATTATACATGACTGATAAACCCATATTTATCCTGTTTACTGAGTATCTCTGCATCCATTTTTTAGTGTATTCTCCCTTTTTATTTTAGAGAAAATCTATAAGACATTTAATGCCACATGTCTGTTTTCTACACTCACTATTAATTTAATTTAGACGGAGTTAAAACTCTGAACTAGAAGGTAAGTATTCACACAGAATAGAAATACAAGAAGAAAAAAACATGTTGAAAAGTTTAACCTAATATTTTATTTTAATCAGGCCTTTTATTTTTCCCTCAAAGGGTAATAAAAATAAAGCACAGTCAGCACAGTTTCATTTCCTCAGGAGATGCACAGATGGAGTATTGTATCAGGTGTTACAAGGGCTTCTGTGGGAAGTGTGGTCTCTTTATTTGTCCTTTATACCTCGTCAAGCAGTGAGGGAAATATGAGCAACTTCGACCTACAAGTTTCCCCCACAAGTTTTTTTCTAAGGCTGGGTAAAGAGGGAGGTGTTGGCAGCTGTGGGGAAAAAGAGAGCAAAAGAGGAGAGAGTGAGGAGGAAAGCTGCAATATCAAGTCCTGGAATAGGTCAGACCAGGACCCCATGGCTTGCAGCAATTGGCACAGGCTCCATGAACAGTCTTTGATTCTGACTATCTCCATTTTTATGAGAAATGGGTAGAAACAGGACAAATTTTGATGTAGCTACACTGCTTTGGCCAGTTGCTTAACTACACTGTCTCAGATCAGGGAGCTGTTTTATTAAAGCCGACCACGTTTGCCTGGGTGCATGTTTCAGACAGTTGTCTCTGGTTTGGGCTTGTTTTCACGTTTCATTTGAGACTTAATGCTCCCTCACCGGCTTCTTTTTGCAGCTCCCTTTGCCCTAGCCTATGGCTGCCAGAAGCATTTCATTGATAGAAAACCAGAGAACTGCATTTATTTAGTAGGAGTGACCCATTTAGAGCAGAAGCGGGGGCAGGGGAGAAAACACATCTGCCAGTTATCTGATTGTATATTCCATAGCTGAAGTGTTTGCACAACTTTTCAGTGGCTACCATTTAAAGAAAGAAAACCACTGATGGGCCTTTTCTTAATATATTCCTCCAAGTTTGACATGTTCACTGTGTACTGCCAGCAATGATTTTGTACTTGGAAGGCGAAGTTACTCATATCTCCACTGTGGCCTCTGTGCCAGATAGCAAGACAGGACAGGCCTCCCCCATTTTCATTTTCAGCGTTCAGCTGCCAGCAGTACTGGGGGTTGCCCAGCCCTCCACACCCACAGGGGCCCTTGCCTCCCAGCCCGGGAGAGCATGGGCTTGTCTGAGTGCCAGTTTTGTGTTATCAATGATATCTAGAAAACATTCTTTTGGCCATTTTGGTTAGCTGCTCAGTAACTCAAAAGAAACTGTCCGGTATTTCCCTTTGCAGGAGAGGAAAATGTGACAACACGCAATTTCAGCATTGGCGTTTGCAGCATTCCTATCACTGGCCAGATTTTTTCTTCACTAAGGAATTATCCAAGTAGATTTCCTTTTCTGAGCAGAAGGTGCTCAGATAAGCCTTCCACTCTGTGGCTATTGAGCACATGTCTCAATATAGCTTTGTGCTCTTTGATTGAAGCCTGAGGGTTTTCAAATGCTTCTGGAGTTTTTTTTGCTAGCAGTCACCCTCCTTATGTTGCTTAAATTATAGCTTGGTGAAATCCATGAAGCCCACACACCTTTCACTTGCAGTGGGAGGGTGCTTGGGCCACCTGGGCCACTCTCCCATTGACAAGTATGAGCTCAGTTTTTCATGTTGGGGAAGGGTGTTTTCTATTTTTGCTGCAAGCCAAAGCTACCAAGTGTTGTCTCTGAAATGACAGGCTGTATGCCAAATAAGAATTCACAAATGAACCCTGTAATTAGATAATGCACTACAGTCGGGGGGGGGAGCAGTCTGTGGAGACAATTAGAACTGTTTAACTGGTTTTGATTGCGCTGTTAAAGGGCAGAGTGAGACCTTTGATGTTCTTTCGTAGCTGAGATGTACTAAAACCATGTGTAATGGCTTACATTTGAAGGCTTTGGCAAGATACTTTTTCACTCCCCATTTCTCTTCTGTTCCATGAAAAAACCCAATGGTCTAGAGTTAGAGTAAACCAGCAGGTTTTCCTAGAGATTTTCTTAGAAAATTTCCCTTTTACAGAATGCTAACTTCCTCTTATTTCAGAGGAAAAGATGATGCTTCATGATGCACTTCAGGTACAGTGAACAGTAAGATGGCATACACTGGTGGGACATGAGTGGTTTAGGAAGGAGACAAATTACATACTTTTTTAATCACCTATTGAAGTTTCTCTACACACTGAGAAGTGTGTATGATGCTAACTGATAAGTTATGGCATTTCAGCCCAACTGTATTAGAAATACTTTCCCCAGGCATTTTTTGTAGTAGATACAGTCATTTCTGTGAATGCTTTGTAGAATTCTTCGCTCCTAAGAAATGAAATGCTGTCAGATAAATAGGCGATACTATTTGTGTGTGCTGACACTAACTTTGAACCTTTTGCTTGCAGCAGGATGTTAAGCAAAATGACGTCCAGATTTTTCTTATAACCAAATTTTTTCTACAGTTTTCATTAGCTCAAAAACCATTCTGTACATGCTATTATGTCAGTTTCTTCAGACAAGTTATTGCATATAGGTATATTGCAAATAAGTATATTTTCTTGTCCTGTCTGTTCAGATATAAATACATTTTTCACCTTTTATTTACACCTTAATATAAACACTGTGGACATAGACTACAAGAGCACGCTCTATAAAGGAACACGATTTAAAGCCCAAAAAAATCCATCATTCCAAATGCAATGCTGCTCTGAAGGTATCTAGATTTTAGCTACCTTCAGCTTCCCCCATTTCTAACTTCAGTGTCAATTCTCTTCCATCTCCAGTACAACAAATTCTGGGTTAGGAGTGTGGCAGAAAAGGAGTATTTGTTGTGCAGCAGCATTGGGGGTGGTTGTGCAAGGAACAAGCTGGCTCCAGTCCAAATGGTCATCTGAACACAACAGCTACCCAGCTCAACCTCCTTCTTGCTGACTGATTTATCAGCATGTCCTGTGACATTTGAGTCTCACTCTGTGTCAAGTATCATTTCCACACCATTTTCACAAACTAGCTGGTTTTCCACCAGTTTTCCATCACCCGAGCAGACTTGAGGAGCAGTACACCACTACAAAAAGTTGAAGCCTCAAGACTGCCATTGTGCCCGAATTCAGCCAACTGCTGGTTAATGCTACAGAGTCCCCAGACAGTCCTCTGCTCTGCAAATGTCAAAGGGAATCTCAGTATGGGGTTTCTGAAATCTTTTCGGTTCCATGTAGGGTAGAACAAGTCACAGGAAGAGATCTAGCTATTTTATGTCTGTGGAAAGGCATGAACAAAGCCTAGCTTTGAGTAAGAAGTCAGTTGAATCCTGTGTAGACTGACTAGAGGTGCCATGCAAAAAAGTCAAAGCTCTGCAACATAATTAGGCCTGAGGATCCCTCTTCTTTACTTGCATACTGTGCTTAAAGCACTTTTTTCAGGTTTAAAAAACTTTTCAACTTTTTGAACTTTGGCTGTGCTCCATTTTTTCAGGCTGTACACTATTTCACTGGATTCCTTTTCACATGTGGTTTAACAACACCCCCACAGCAGCTCTAGGTGCTGAAGAAATCAGGAAGTGGAACAGCACAAACAAGGGTGGTCACTGTGAGGGAGGGAACACTTGCAAGAGGGCTTATGCGGAGGCAGATGCCAGGTAAATATAAATTTCTCTTAACTTATTTCAAGAAAAAATAAAAAAGAAAACTCTAAAACCAGAGCATTGTATAGCCTAGCTGAACTTACCAGCTTCATCAGTTCTCATTTCCAGTGGCCTCCATAACTTTGTTAGCAGGTATACAACCAGTGCTTTTCCAAAATGTTATTTTCTCATGAGCCATGTGACATCCACTGATGCCCTTTACGTACCAGCACATATATGCCATATAGGTGGTACACTTTTGCAAGTCCTTCCTCTGCTAGGTTTACGCAGAACCAGGGGATTGCCGTTCATGTCATCATTAGTCTAATAAAGCAATACTTCAGACTGTTAGGTCATTCACTAAGAAGTGTGAATTAAAAGAGATCTTGAGAAGACACATTTTTCTCAGGGTTAAATTCTCTCATTCTCTCCTAAGAAAAAAAGTTTACGAAGGAAGAAAGGAACAGGGACTAAATGCACAGGCTCATATGGTGGGAGGAGATGTGCTGATGCAGACAGAGCTGTGGCTGCTGCTGTGTCACCATGGTCAGTGGCTGTCCAGACTCTGTGCAGACTTCTGCAGAGTAGCTGGCCTGTCCATTTGAAAGGGCATGGGGCCAGACAAGGTATATAGTTTGCAAAAGGGCCATGGACTGCTTTCAGAAGGCGTGGTTTAGGTGCCGATTGATAAATAAGAAGTCCAGAACCAGCTCATGATACTGTGGTCATGCTCTGCCAGTCATCCGAGAAAAGACAAGACGTACTTAGAAATAACAATAACTTTAAAAATTACTGAGACTCTTCAGTCTAGCAAACCCATTGGTTATGGCTAGGGAGCAAACCACGACAGGAATGCATCCTTCTGTGGGAGCAGCAACTGCTCTTCTCTGCTGGGCAGAGAAGGAGCCATGCTTCAGCAACTCTGGATAATAGGAAAAGGGTGTCAGCATCATGCATTGTTCTCTCGAGCTAAAATACTCCAGCTGCTGTGGTGACTCTCAATCAGCTCTTAACTGACTAGAGACAGGAATCAGAAAGACAAAACTCAGTTCAAAAATCAGTTAGGTTCCCAGAGGATTTTCAAAGGTGCTTGAGACCACTGATGGATGACTAGAGAGACATAGAACACAAGTGACTCTATAAGGCAATTGTGTTTGACTTCTGTAAAGTTAACAGGGGGAAATGACATTTAAAATTTAAATTAAAAAGTAAGTGAAAAGCTTGAAGAATCTAAATCTACATACAAATGTAAACCTATAATTATAGATTACATATATGTTCTGAATAGAATCCTACAGGAGCTAACCGATGAGCTTACAGAACCACTCTCAGCAGCACTGGAAAAACCTGGGTGTACAGATCTTTCCCATTTTGTTACACTTGAAGACCTTTAGGCCAGATGTCACCACTATTGCTAGCACTGAATCATCTGTCACTTCAGCTGTGGTCTTACTGAAAATTATCAGAAACACAATGAAAGCAGGCATCTTTTTTTTTTGATGAGGAGTTCCCCTAGTGACAACTGATAAAAGCAAAATTGCTTCTGCATTTAAATATGATAGGAGATATTTATCTGCTCTTAAATTTTTGGCTTTCATTTTCTGTATCTTGACTATCAATTGATATATTTACAGCTCACAGACTTGCTTTAACTCTTAGAGTTGGCATGTGCTGCACTTTTCTTGTGTTAATGCTTACTACCTTATTCATCTGCAGGAAAAAAAGAAAGATTGGCACCTGCAAGTCTGCCTCTGAATTGGCAAATATTGAAAACAATTAGCCAATAAACAGACTGTTTTCCAAGCAGAACGGTGAAATTGCTGCCATCTAGATAAGAAATTGGTTTTAAATCTGGCCTCTCACATCTAAGCTAGCACAAAAGAGATGGAGGGAGCCTTTGATTATCTGATGCGTAAAAGCTGGGGCGACCTGTCAGAGGAAGCTGGAAGTTACAGAAACGCAAAATCTGCTAGGACATGGCATGAAGGCAAGACCAAATGGAAAGAGAAAGTGAGAGAATGCAGAAACTTCACCGTCTTCCCATACAGCTAGTACCTTCGGGGTAAAAAGCAAACTGGGGTAGGAATGCTGAAGTGGTGCCAATTTTTTGTGCCTCTCATGTGCTATCTGCATGCAAAGTGAAAACAGCTCAGGCAGCTGCTTTACAGGATCTGAACAGTCCTGCATCAGCCACCCCATGCTGCCTGGAGAGTGGGATAAAAGGCAGGTTTGGCACAGTATGTCTCTGCAACCAGTCCTCTTCAGAGGCCTGGGCTTGGCACAGAGGCTCCCAAAGGGCACCAGGTCAGCAGGGTGCTGTGACAGGGGCCAGAGCTGGTGACCCGTGCAAAAGCCCACCAATGTCTATGAACTGCTAAAGCAGATTGGCCTAAAGATACTGGTCTGAATATAGTAATGTGAAATAGCTGTTCTGGCCCAAGACAGTGTTTTCTGTCTCTGAGGGCAGCCCTGCCTGGTAATGAGGTTGGGCTGGGCAAAGCTGCTTGCATTGTGACTACGCCCAGACTTCATCTTTGGTGGGGACACAGCCATGATAGACAGGACAGGCAACACAAGGCAGTTCCTCTGCAGAGTCAAGAGAGGCCAGGAAACTCTTGGTATTTACTTACATTATTCAGCATCTTTCTTTGCCAGGACACAAAGAAAATCTACAGTGATGAGTGAAGGGCTGGTTCTGTTTTCCACTCCTTGGTGTGCACACCCCATATGCATCTGTGCCTGTGTTGGAGCTCCCTTCAGGAGCCCTGCTGTCTCTTCCTCAAAAAACCATCATGCCTGCAGCATGGCTCCTGGTCCTGCATGGCTGAAAAGGCATCACTGTGTTTCATTCATCAGGAGCACAGCCAAGGGAGGCTGCTTCAGACACAGACCCTGATCAAAGGGTTTTCTCATGTCCTCTTGCTCCACTATTCATGTTTGCACGAATTTCTTGCTTTATTTCCACTGAAACTTTCATGTAAGGGGACAAGTGTATTCACTGACAGCCTGCTCCTGTAGCAGTGGCCCTATCAGCACATCTGGTTAGCAGTATAAGGCAATTGCTCTTTATTGTTTTATCCCAGATAAGACATAGCCCTTCTACTGAGCTGTTTCCTAAGGTGAACAAATGTAAAGTCTATAGGCATTTTCTGAATGATCTGAACTTTCTGTTCCTACTTTTGACTCACTTGAAGTTCTCTTCAGCTCCTTGTTTTTAATTGCCCTCTTGAATTCCGCATTCTGGAGATCATCACATCCTGCTCCACTTGCCGCCTGGTCTGATGTGAAGTGCTGGCTTCTGTGTCAGCACCACCAGTGAGAGCAGACTGCTCATGCTCACAGCATTTCTCACTTCTCTGGACCCAAGGCACAGCCAGCTCTGCACAGAAGTGTGCTGTGAGGCTGTGACCCAGCATGGTGTGATACAGATAGGAAGACCTGTTTTAATGGCAAATACCACCGCATCTGCCACAGGCATGACAAGAAAAAACGTGGTGCTGTATATTCAGTTACATAGAAAAATATCTCCCAAGGCAAACCACAGACAGAGCCTGGATCATGGATGGGCAGATCTCTGCTAATTCTTGACAGCTGTGGCTGGCACAGCTCTGATGCTGTGCTAACACACAAGAAGGGCTTCTGCAAGTAACTCAGCATCAAAAAGATTGGGAAAAATGTTAGGCCACTGCTGAAGCATATGGGTGTCCTGGTAACAGAAGACACAGAGAAGGCAGAATTACTGATTGCCTTCTTTGCCTCAGTTGTCATTGATGAGGAAGACTCTCGGAAGACCCATACTTCAGAGGTAAGAGAAGAAGGCTGGAGAAAGGAAGACTTCCCCTTGGTGGTTGAGGGCTGGGTTAAACATCAACTGTGCAGACTTCTAAATGCACATAAATCCACAGGCCCTGAT
>VWPU01001302.1:0-32673 GCA_013398955.1 Callaeas wilsoni | reverse complement strand
CCGGGTCCCAGTGACAGGGCTGGATCCCAGTGCCAGATCCCAGTGCCAGGGCTGGGTTCCAGTGTCCAGGCTGGATCCCAGTGCCTGGGCTGGATCCCAGTGTCCAGGCTGAATGCCAGGGCGGGGTCCCAGTGCCGAGGCTGGGTTCCAGTGTCCAGGCTGGATCCCAGGGCTGGGTCTCAATGCTGGATCCCAGTGCCAGGCTGGATCCCAGGGCTGGGTCTCAAGGCTGGATCCCGGTGCCAGGCTGGATCCCAGTGCCCAGGGCTGGTGGCACCGGTGTGGGAATGGATCCCAGGGCAGGGACAAGTGGCCCAGCATGGCCCAGCCCAGCTCTGCTGGGCTGTGCTTGGTGCCTGCTGGTGAAACCGGCCCTAAAAGTGGATGGGATGTGGTGTAGGGGTTGTGTTTCCACTCCGAGGCTCACTGGAGGTTGTTTCCTTGAAGGCTGGGATCTCCTGGTGGTGGAACAGCTCGATGTGGCCTGAGCTGAATCTCCTGTTCCCTCAGCACAGGGCAGGGGCTGCAGAGGCTGCTCTGAGCTTGGCACTCCTGTGCTCCGCTTGCCCAAGCTGGAAGCCGAGGTGTGAAGCCCAGGCAGAGCTGCTGAGGGCCCTAGTGCAGACAGCTTTATAGAGAA
Organism: Callaeas wilsoni; assembly: GCA_013398955.1. NCBI lineage: Eukaryota > Metazoa > Chordata > Aves > Passeriformes > Callaeidae > Callaeas > Callaeas wilsoni. The sequence continues at coordinate 32,033 of VWPU01001302.1, read as the reverse complement.
CAAGGAAACGTGAGCAGGAGTCACTTGTTACAGTCCCACAATCCCAAGCCCAAGTGGGATGAACAGAAAATCACTCCCAAATTTTTGCTGCTTGTGTTGTTTCTCATTTTCATCTCTGTCAAGAGCCCTCCTTCAGTGGTCACAGCTCTGCCTGTGATTTGAATTTCTGTCACTCGTCCTGCACAGGCTGGGAGTTTTGTGTTATATATTCAATATCCTCTCAATATATTGGGCCCCAACTTGAACTTGGGAACTGTACAAACAGTACATAGTGATTTGCTTTTCCTTTTCTTTTTTCCCCCTCTTATCAGGTGCTCAGAAATGTGATAATTTTGCTGAGAAGCGGCCTCTGCTTGGTGTGTGCAAAAGCATTGGATCCTCTGGGTAAGAAAGTTTTTCGTGTATAAAAGCAATATATAAATTGTATTGCCATCTAAAAAGCCTAGCAGATGACATCTTTAAAGCTTTATTCCTTTTTTCTTCGTGGGGTAACACTGGGATGTGGTTTTAAACTATTTTTTTGGTGTGTCAGCATACATTTTCCTATGACTTAAGCTTTTGGAAAGGAATAAAAAAAAGACTCTTGATATAAAATAAATAAAGAGGTATTTTAAGTTTATTTTATTCTCAGTGGAATCACAACTTTATGATTAAGCTTTTCTGAAATTAATCCAGGTCAGAATTATTATTGTGAAGTGTCTAAAGCAATCTCTGTGTCATAAAAAGTAATTTTTTCAAGCAGCAAATGAATTACAAATACCAATCATTTCATTGTTGCAGCCACACACAGTTTATTAGCACAATACATGTTAAACCTCCTTCTCTGAGTTAGAAAAATCAGTTTACTGTCTTGTTTTGTGCTCTCTGGCCAGAATTGTTGTATCACTGCTCTTATAAAAGAGGCCCTTAAGATATTTTATGTTTGATTCAGACAATGCACAGGATTTATATCTCTACCTACAGGAAAATATTTGCTTTTCAGGAGTAATCCTCTACACAGCCATTTAATGGCTGAGCAGTTGAAGTAAATCTTCTTACAGTTGTAAGGCTAATTCTGTGCCACACCTTTTTCAATTCAGAATTTAATCGTGTGTGAAGGAAGAACTGTCAAATCTTTACCTTTCTCTGTTATTACTGTGTTAAATTGCAGTATTAATGTTACCTGCCTTAAATGTTTAAATTAAAATCCGCATCAGGCAGAGAAGTGAATTTTTTTTTCTTTATGTGTTTACGACTTGCAAAAAGCCCGTTTATGGTGATTTTTCTCCTTTTCTTCCCTGCCCTGTAAGTTTAACTATTTGCTAATTAGAGATGCAAGTACTGCTGTCCTGGGAGTTTCTGTCTTTATCCAAACACTGTATTTATATATGTAAAGGATATGTTGGTTTAGTAAAAATCTTCCTTCACACTCTTGTTTTAGAAGCTGACATACCTGAGAAATCAACAAAGATAGTTATTTTCATTGTGTTATTGTATTCCTCACTTAATGGAAAATAATTCAAAGATTATGGGCAGTTTCTGCTTTCCTGAAGAAAAGCCCCTCATGTTTCCAACACCATGATATTGTCATTTCCAAATAATTTTTTGCTGTTACCATTACGAATTAATTCCCAGATGGATTTGCTGATAATGGATTCTGTTTTCTGTTCTTGTGTGTGATCATTTTATACTCATCAACAAGATGGAACTTTTGCCTCATGTCTGATTTTCTGGCTGGCTTTTGGTACACACATTTTTGTATTTTAAGAGTCACATTTTCCCAGCTAATAAAACGACTGAAATGTTTCACAGGGGGGTTGGACTGGATGATTTTAAGGGTCCCCTTCCAACCCAAACCGGCCCGTGATTCACTGTATAATCTTTTCAAAACAATTGTTTTCACAGCCCCCCCAAAAGATGCAGTCCTGACACAGAAATGGGAAACAGATTGTGGTTTTTGGCTGATATTTCTCTGCTGGTTTAGAGATTGGTTCAGTCAACTTCAGTCTTTCATTACAAGATTTGCAAATTAAGAAGAAAACCGAAAAAGAAAGAATATCTGCCTAAATTTTGGGGTTGTGGAGGTTTGTAAAGACATGCCTGCTTGTTCCTGGTGATAAGACAAACAAATCTTAATACACACAAAATTAATTGATGGGTTTGGTGCACATTAATGAATTTTCTAGGTGGTGAAACATTAAAATCTCCCTGTTTTCCCCACATGGGTTATTGAAGCCATAGTTTGGAACATACTGGATCTGTAAAACACTTTTAAATATACCAGAGAGGTCCAAAATCCATTACTTTTATTCTGTTCAAATGTAAATGTACCAATATCTTTAAATTAAACAAATACTTCATTTTAACTAATGGAGAAGTTTAAAGGGAAACCGACCAGGATAATTTTGTTGTATTTTAGATTATTAAAAACAGTTGAGAATAAATGGAGAGATTGCAAATTTGCCCTTCAGTAGATATAGGTAACAAGAGAGCTGAAAACAATCAAAATGACCATTCCAGGAGGGAAATAAAAGCATGTGAAGGAGCAAGAAGATGGAGAAGGGAAGCCAGAGCCCTTGTCCTGTCATTACATGCTCTTATAAGCAGCCTTTCTCCATCTTTCTCCAGGTACTGGATCTCTAAGGCATCCTTACAAAAAGCATTTGATATTTTGGTTCCCTTGTCCTGTGTCCAAATAGCCAAATTATTTTGCTAAAAGATCAGCAGATTATGCCAGAACCTTACATAGGCAAGTATGATAATGGACTAATGATGCAAGTGTAACTAATTAAACAATCAGTGTTAACAAGTAAGAGTTTGAGGCCAGGAGCCTTTAGGGAGAGTGCAGGAGCTCAGGCAGTGGCCCATGCAGCAGCCTGTGTTGGCTTTCCAGCATATATTTTTAGAAAGATGAATTAATTTAATGATATCAAGGGGTGGAAAATTTTGGATGACTTGAAGAATTGGATGGAGGTCATTTAAGGGCATGAGAAGCAAGAGGTAATCTTTATTAATCATGGGAGGAGAGAGGAAATTAGGGTAAATTAAAGAAGGAGGAGTAGTTGGAGCAAACAAAATGTGTAACTTTGGCTAGCCAGCATTTTCTTTTCCCCTGCTGATCTGTTTACAAGGCAAATCAATTGGCAGCAGATTTTCAGGAAGCGTGTGCTTTATTCTCATGGCTCCTGTAGATTAAATTCTGCTAACCTTAACCCAGCTTCAGCTCAGGAGTGTGTTTCTGGGAGTGCTCAGGTTTAGGAAGCAGCTTCCCATGAGTAACAGAGCAATTACAGCGTTAAGATTTTCTCAATTAATATTTCAGAGTCACGTGAGCCTGTTCTGGGCCTGGCAAAGTCACTGCGTAGGGCTAAAATCCAGTGTCCACTTCGAAGTGTCCGTGGCTTTCAGTGCTTAAAATGACCTGGCTGGGAAGTGATTTGTGAGACACAAACTGCAGAGCTCCTGGAAGGATCACCCAGGAGGAGGAAATGAGCTCTGGTGAATGAAGTTCTTGTTGCCCCTTACACTGCTCAGGGGAGCTGCCTCTGGAATATTTTTCCTGGACTGCCCTTGCAGAGGTGGTGGTGATGGTGAGGACTCACCTGGCTCAGTCCTGCTGTGGGGTGTGCAAAGGGTGTAGCCACTCCAGACAGAAAATGCAGTTTGTTTTCTGGAGTCACCCAGAAAAATGGCCTGGGCCAGATGGTTGTGATTTTTCAGTTGTACCGGGCACCGTGAAATAGATTTCACCAAGTTTGGGAAATGTTTGTGGGCTTTTATTGAAGACTGCACAAAACTCAGATTTTGTGAAGACTCTCAAGCCTAGAGAGCAAATTTAATTTGTTTTGTTCTAAAAAGTACAATAGGACCTCTAAAGTTGGGCAAAACTCTCTCATTTCTGTTACCTTTGAGGATTTGAGTCCCAAAGGTTCTTGTGCTGCTGAATAACTGCAAAGCCTCATTAACTGCAGAGTTGTGGTGTCAGCTGCCTTGCAAAGATTTCCTTCCCTTCCAGCAGATGAAAAACATTTTCCTCTCTGATTTCTTTTGGGAAAATTCAGTTTAGCCTTAGCAGGTTGTGTGGTAGCTTTTAAGAGCCTGAGAGAGGCAGGAATAAAGTAGTTTAAATTGCTTTTAGTGATGCTGGATGGTGGTGTTAGGTGCTAAAGATAGAATGTTCTCCATCTTAAGAAGAGCTCTTCAGATCCCAGGTTTTTTCCTTGTAAGTTGATTCTGTGGTTATAAAAATGTGCTTTTTTGTAATGTTGAAGTGATGTTTGCTGGTAATTCTGGGAATTTTCTCATGGATTCAAATGCCAGGAGATGGAGCTTTAATGGAATAAGGTGATGTTTCCCTGTGTAAATACCAAGGGCAGGAAAGTTCTGGAGTTCCTCTGATACACCAAATGTTTGTCTCAGTGAACCTAGAGTAAGAAGTAACCTTTGAACTATAATAAACTGTTAATCTTGGATCAAAACTGGGAGAAAATGAGTATTTGGGGTCAAACTCTGACCAGCTGGTGAGAACCATGGGCAGTTCTGACCTTCTAAAGCTTTGATTTATGAAGCTGTAAAAAGATAAACCTTTTCCAAGCCATCCTTGGGATGGAGTGGAGGTTTGGGAGAGCAGATTTCCGAGCTGAGGCGCAGTTTTGTTTTACTGCTGTTCCAGCCCCTGTGTGTGCAGTGATGAAGGGATGGAGGGAAGGAGGTGCAGATAAAACCAGCTGGAGCACAAACCTGCCCCCAGTAACTTGTCAAAAGAAGCACCACAGGGAAAAGATAATGCACAGCACCATTACAGGCAGGGCTGCCGCTTCCAGGGCCACTTTAAATTCCACTTTAAATTATTAAATACTGTAAACGCTATAAAGTTAATTAGAAGAGGAACAAACTCTACAAAGATAAATGTGTTTTCAATATGTTTCTCAGGGAGGGTACAGTAGAAACCAGTGAATGAGAGGAAATTTATTTCTGGCAGCACTCTAGACATGGAACTGTGGTTGAACTTTTTACCCTAATTACGTCCCCACTAATGCCTGCAGCGGTCTGGAATCAAAGTGGCCCTTCAGGCCCTGGAAAGTCTCTGATGTGGCGAGCGTTTGTTGTGTGCTGAGGGTTACTTCAGAAAAAACGGAATATTGTGACAGGATTTTTCAAAATTTCTCAGTTACCACCCACCTCACTTGTTGCCTACAAAAATAGAGTAATTGTTTGCATCTGTGTGTTTTTGTCTGTCTTAGAAATAACTGTTATAAATCAACGTGACAGACCCGGAGAGCAGTTGAGGATTATATTTTCTTTTCTTATATGTTTTAGGGTTATTCCTGTGTTCTGTACTGTAGGAAGGATTTAAAGGACATTGGAAAACAGAAATTTCAGGATGATTTCAGTTGTTCTCTTTTCCTGAGGACACTTAAAGCCATCAGATCCCAATGGGTTCATAGAGGATGCTCTTTAATCTGTTTTTTCCTAAACAAGTGCTGTCACTTCTTGCTCATAGTTGGAGCAGCTGATTGCAAACTGCTTCAACTTCCAGCCCTTATTTCTGTATTGTTACACAACTGCTGCCACTCGAGTAATTCCCTGCAACTTGACAGTATTTGAACTTTGCATCTGTTACTAAATGCCATTTTCTCCCTTACCATAGGCTCTCTTGAGTCCTTGTGCTTTTCCTTTCTTTCAAAAATGTTTTAATATACAGAGAAAATGTCATGGGAGTTTGCTGAGCTCAACCATTCATATATGGATGAGCTCCTTTTAAATCTCCAAAGCAGAGAAAAAGACAGTTAAAATACAATTTAAAAAAATCTGATATCATTATTCTTTAGTTCTGGGTTTTTTTTTAACAGACTGAATGTATCTTAGTAGCTTTAAGTTTTAAATTTGCAAATTTCAATTCATAACTCAGTAAATATTTCTTCAGTCATTCAAAATAGGAGTTTAGAAGGCTCCTGCTTTGTGCAAAAGCTGTAAGGCATGTGCTTAAAAAAAGCTCTTGCTTAATGCCTTCTTTCTTTTAATTCTAATTAGGTAATGTATTAGAATATCACCTGAGGAGACCCCTCACATATTTTTGGAGGGTTGCTCACAAACCTTTTTTTAAAATTAATGGTGATTCAAATTATTAATAGAACATTTGTGCTGTGTAATGATCATATTTTACAGTGAGGCAATAATAAAACAATGTCTTAATCAATTTTGCCTGCACAGTTTGAGGAACTGTGTCTCCCATTTCAGCATCAGCTGTGTTGGGTGACTCCCTGGGGAGAATGCTGTGTTCCTGTGTGCCTTTCCTTAGCAATTGTGAATCCTCCAGGGAATATCAGCCACCTTTAACTAGGAAATTCCTCCAAATTTAAAGAAGAGTGCTCCAGTAGAGGAGGTGGCTGCATCGTTGTCTTCACTGAGAGAAAGGATATAACAGAAACTGAAGTTTATTTTTGATGTTAAGCAATTCATGGAAGGTTTCAGCTAGAAGACCAGTTTAAGGAAAAGCAGGATATTCCTTTTGCTGCTCATGGGGCTCCACAAGTAATTATTTTCAGGTATTATTTCGTCATTTCAACCCAGCTTTTGGTGAGTTCAGCTACGGTGAGAACTCCACACATCTGTAGAACATGGTCTGTGATTCAAGTCATAAAACAGAGCAAGAAATACCTAAGAACATATAATTAATGAGCACTTGGGAAAATTCTGGCCTACCTGATGTGACCAGAACCTCAGAGCAGCTTTGCTGTTCAGAGCACTTTTCAAGTGCTTTAACCAGAAGATCTAAGCTCATTTCTGCTCAGCTTCAGTCATACGCACTCTAAAACCCTCTAATTATTTCTTAGAAATGGGATTGTTTTCAAGCTCCTCAGAAATTGTAATGTGAGCCATAAACTGGCGTATAAACAATTAAGGTTTAGCAGAGCCCTAAGCAGCTGACAGACATCTTCTAATGATCTCTGTCACGCAAACGGAGGCAGAGGCTGCTTAATACGGAGGTGATGAAGTTTTGCACAATCCCACTGGTTTCTTACGCCGTTAATGACACTGAGGGCAAAAGAATTTTAGCTCAGACAGGTCGGAGCAAGGCTTTGTGCTTAGTGCTGAGGCCCCAAAGTGCTTCCGTGGGCTCTGGGACGGCGGCGCGGGCGGGCCTGGAGCCGCCGGCTTAACGTGGCCTTTGTTGGCGCTGATGGCGTGCGAGGGCTGAGGGTGCCAAGGGGCTGTGAGGCTCATGAATCACGAGGGAAAGCGCAGGAAGGGGAAAAAACGAACCCGAAATCGAAAGAAATCGGTTACAAGAACCAACAGGAGGAAATATTTGGTCCTTCGTAATGGTTTTAACAGTAGCGGGCAAAGCCTTTGCGGTGCTGATTGTTGAATGTTCAGTCACACACGAGGTGGGGCTTTTAAAGCACACAGGTTGCAGAGGAAAATGCCTCAAATATCTACAATTAATTGTATATATGCTGAAATAATCAGCTGCCATCTGTGTTAACTGCGTTGTCTCCTGATACACCATTAATCAGAAAATACTGTCAGTAGAAATGCCTCAGAATAAAGAAAAAAGCTCTGGTATTGCTTTGGGGTGTTATAAATAGTGGCACTTTATAAAATCTAGGTCAGGCTGAGGCTGTGAGTGGCTCCACAAAATGCTCTGTTTGGGTTCTACATGTGCTTGGTGAAATTTGGCTGGAGCTGAGGTATTTCACCATCAATTTGCCCTCAGAGTTGTGCTCCCAGAAATGTGATCTTTTCCTCTTAAAATGTGACATGTGGCTGTCTCTTGATATGCAGAAATTGCTACATTTTTGATTTTGGTCCATCCTGGATGATCTTGGAGATCTGTGTGGTTGTTACTGCAATATGAATTATGTGCATTTATTTCAGTGGTGAGTTCTGCTCCATTTGACAGTAGGAAAGGCAAGACAACTCTTTAATTTTGTGTTTTTTGAGGGAAACACATCAGATTGTGGCTTCATCAGCTGATCACAGGAATACTAGTTGTTGATAGAGATATGATAAATGCAGTTGTATTCTGTCAGAACTTAATCTTTGCTCATGTTCAGGAAGATTTACAGAAATGTCTCCAGTCTCGTGTATGTTCATAGAATGATCAAAGCCAGCCAGTGCAGGTTCATAAATTCTGTATAAAAGCACTGTTTAGCTACACACAAGCAAAACCTAGTCCAGAATATACCAGCAGAAACGATCCTGCTCTGCAAGTGGAGCTCCAGCTGTACTTTCCCCTCAGTGATAGCCACGGTCAAGTAGCTAAACAAATCTCCGGAGATGCCGCTAATCTTCCTGTATTAACTAACTGGAAATATGATGGGACAGCTCTGTTTTGTAACATGTGGCACGTCTCAGTGAAGTGGAAAGTGTGTCACACTCGGGTCTCCCCGCGAAGGCCGCAGCTGAGAAGGCAGCTTGTGCCGTGGTTTACCTGCCAGCGACGGGAGGGCCGCGGGCCGGGGCCGGGGGCTCGTGGATGGCTCTCGTCAGCTCTGTGCATCCTGAAATGTAAAAACAAACCCAGCAAAACCCCCTCAAACCTAAATAGTCTCTGCTGGTGACCAGAGTGAGGGATAGCAGAGAACACAGCACTCGAAACGTGTTATGTGCTGCTGGATGGGGGAAGAGCTGCCAAAACAAGGAATTTGGAGGTTGCTAAGTATTCTGATATTTTTAAGGATTCACTTTTTACTTTTCTCTTGTAGTATCTGTTGCAATAATCAATATTTGAACAAACCCAGTCTTGAATTTTCCCCCTCTCGTTGATGTCTGACACCTTGACTACAGATGGGAAGTGAAGGCGTTGTTGGTGTCACGGAGCAGCAGTGAGTTAATGGTTGTTGAAAATCCTGAGAACTGGAAAAGTCACTGTGAAGAGCTCTGTGGAGCCTCAGGTTCTCTCACAGACCATGGCCAGAGTAACGCAGGAGGCAGAAACCAGTCCTTCAGCCAATCCCTCCATCAATCCTTCCTGGGTCATTCCAGGTGCAGTTAGCCCCTGCCCTGTGAAGAAATGCCTTAGTGATGAACTAACAGAAATGAAATTACTCCTTATAATCAAAAAAAAGGAGATTCCTGAGCCTGAAACCTGACTCATTTTACCTGTTACAAAACAATTTCTGCAGAGTTGGTGACTTTTTGTGTCATGGGCAAGTAATAAAAATATTTTCAGTGAAGATGGTGAAGTACAAGGATAAGGTGGAACTTTTTTTCCTGGGTTGATGGAATTGATGAAAACATTTGAGGAAGATGCACCAGTGAAGAGTTTGTATCTCTTGGTGTTTAACACAACTATTTAAGTGCTGTATCAAATAATTCCCTCCCTTGTATTTAAAGGATTAGATTTAGTAACATGTGTCTAAGGTTGGTACAGGTTTTTCTTATTTAGAAATAAGTGTTTCCATGCTTTTTGCAATTTGTGGTGCACTTAAGATGTCTCTGCTGCTTTGTATTCAGCGCTGCACACACATTTTGGGGGAAGTGTCACTTTCTGAGAAATCTTGCTCTGCTTTTCCTGATTTTGAATGAATTGTTAAGTACCATGAATTAGAAAATTATTTACAGAGTGGAGTTTTCAAGCTTTTGTTGTGAAAAGATGGGATGAAGAGAGCCTTTAGATGATGAAAGTCCTAGTGGAATCTCTTTCTGCAGTGGTGTTTAAGGAATAAAGGATTGAATTTATTATTTTTTTAAAGCTTTCATTCTGGTGTGCATCCCTAAGAAAGAAGGGGAGAATTGCCCTGCTGAAGAGGGCTTAGAGGAGTTTAGTGGTAGGCCTGGAAAACAAACCTTACAACTTAAGGCTTAAAAGTTATTTTCACTTTCTTGGTGCCTGGATTGCTCTGGGTGATTACTGACGAAAGATAGCTGAAGGCAATGAGCCTTTGTGTGTTCTTGACAGAGACACAGAAGCCAAAAAGCAGAATATGTACAAATTCTATCGGGCACTAAGAAGTCATTTCATAAAAATAAAAGGATCAAAATGTTGGAACCACTCACCATAAAAATAGAGGACTCATTGTTGGGTCGGAGTCTTTTAAGACAAGATTAGGTTGCTTGGTAAAAAATCATTTCTTTGAGCTTCTGGGACATTTTGTGCGTGGCCTGGAAAGAGAAGATGATCCTTCTAGAATTGAAATCTGTTAATCGGGGCAAACCTTCTTCAGGGCCCTTGAGGAGAACAGAATTGCCTTTGTGGTCTCACCGTGTTCATAATATTGCTACAAAGATCATAATCAACTGTCATGCTTCAACTTTCCAGTCTAAAGGTTCAGGCAGGAATTTTTCCAATATTCAATTAATTAACTCAGTGCTCTGGTTTTGTTTTGCTTCTCTTCCCCTTCTGTAAAGCACCAGAGAGATAGAACAGGAGAATTGTAACCACCTCTGCTGATTAAAAACTCGGGTCACTGTCAGCATCCTCCTCATTCCCATATGGAAATTGCTTCTTTTTTTTTTTTAACCAGCAACTTATTGGTAGATTTGATGCTTTATAGAGTAATAATTTAAAAAAAACCTTTATAGAGTAGTTTGCTCTGCACATCCTTTGGGTATACCTTGAACATCCAGTTCCTTGGAATTGCTGTCACTTTTCTCTCACCTGTTGTCTCTACAAGTTTGGAAATTTTATTCTGTGTCAGGCTCTTAGCAGCTTAATATTTACAGCAAAATCTATGTTTTTTTGATCCTACAGGTTGTTAAACTGGGCCTAGTAAGAGATTATATTGAGCTATTAGTTTCTTTGAATAGGATTTCAGTGTAAGTTTTAATATTTTTATCTCCTCTTAAAGGCACCAAAAGTAATTAATAAAAATAAGTCTGTGCTTTAGGTTGGGCTTTAAAACCTTTGTGAAGATGGTGTAAAGTGCAGTGATGTTGGCCAAAGAGATGATTTTATTAAAGGCCACAACTGAGTGGAAAATCCTCACGTAAAGAACATTTCATACAGGGCAGCTTTCCCAGCAAAAGCTGTATTTCAGTTTGACACCTGTCAAACTCTTTTTTTCCATTTCTAGAGCCATGAGACCAACCTGTCACTGATGTCCATCTCTCTTTGAGTGGGGTGTTCATCGTGTGGCAGAGTGGAGGAAAATCAACCCTTGGCAACAAAGCAAAGCCTTCAAGGCACAGAAAATTCGGCCTCATGTCGATCCCATCACTCTTCTCCTTTCTAAAAAAATTTTTTCCCCTAAAAAAGCACGAGTGTTTTGTGTGGTGTGTTTGTCTCCGTGCAGACATTTTGCACAGAGCTTTTTGCCATGGTGGGACCCAGCAGATCTGGGAGGAGGTGATGCTGTCGTGGGGCACGAGCACAGATGTCACCAAGTGCCAGCTGGACGAGGCATCTGCTGCTTCCCCTCCATCCCTGCACTGCAGCACTCAAACAGAAGAAGCTACAAAAGCCTGAGTGTATTTATACAGTTTCTAATGCCACGTTTTAAAGTTGTTGGTGAATTTGTGCCCATTGCCTTTAAAGAAGTTGTTGATCTCTCTGCAGCTGTTTGAGCAGTCAGGATATGTAATTCATATTTATTGGTAATCTCCTGGACTAATTCAGAAAAATTTTATTTGTGACAGAATTTCAGAGTATTCCTGACCTATCCATTTAAAATGTTCCAGGCCTGGCTGGACAGGGCTTGGAGCAACCTGGCATAGTGGAAAGTGTCCCTGCCCATGGCAGGAGGTGGGAGTGGATGAGCTTTAAGACCCCTTCCCATCCAACCCAGTCTGGAATTCTGTGATTCCATGATATTACTTGGTTATTGGCACTTGAACTCAAGGTTTTACCCAGTGTGGTTGAAAAAGGTGTTGGTAGAATGGTCTTACCATGATCAGCCAGGAGATCATACTAATTAAGCCAATAATTATGCATTTGAGTGACAGAATTATTACCCATAAATTGGAAAAATTGTTCAAAACAGGCTGATGTGGAAATAGTAATCACTACTAAGTGTGTTGATGTAATTTTAGCTATATCTACTTTGGTGATTTCTGTTTTGAAATTCCCCTTTTAGCAACATCATAATTTGCTAGAGGTAATAAATCACTTAATTTTAAAAAGTTTATGCATAGACCTTGCAGTGGTTTTCTGTGTTTTTGAGCAGCAGTGAACTTTAATGTGAAGGAGCTGACTTCAGTCTCACTGGTTTAAAGGTGTTTTTGAAGGGCCTTTGAAGTGCTTGAAGTAATAAATTGCACTCTCTAGTTATTAGCCTAGAAAAATGTATATTTTGGGAAAAACTTTAGTGGGCAAAATGTCAAAAGTTGTTTTTTCTATTATTTTTCTGACAATTCAGTTGTCTTGCTGTGTATTTGCTGTACATTATACATTACTGCATAAACCATTTTATTTTCTCGAGGCATTGGGGATGAACAGTTGGCATTTGTCCTCCAGCTTTCCAGAAAATTCTCGAGCAGCTTGAGCAGATCCAAGAGACAAGCGAGTGTTGGGGCAGGAATTGTGTGAAACTCTGTAAAATAAAACAGATATGGGCAGGGGGGAACACCCTCTTTTACCAATGCTCAGGATATGTTTGTACAGCTGGCAATTTGTGCTCCTTCATATTCCTTGACCTAGAAATAGCCAAGGTTTTAATGCGTTCTTGGAGGGGGAGAAAGGTGTTGTGGAGCAGAGCTGCCACATCAAAGCCTCTCCTCAGCCTCTAAAAGGGTTCCCACCACTGCCTTCCTCGGCCCTATCGAGCACTCAGCACTTTTGCCACTCAGCCTTTTTATTAAGAAATAGCCTTAAGGCTTTTATTTATATGAAAATGATAAAAGTGACACAAAGCAGTCGCAAAGATCCCTACGGTTCAAACAAAAGTCCATCAGGGACGGAATGTAAATTCTGGGGGAGGTGTCTCCATCTGCCCAAGTCATGCAGCTCAGCTGCTGCTCTGGGGGAAGTCCTCCCTGTAGGAGAGAGGAGCAGTTTTTCACTAGGATATGGTTTAAAACTCCCAAAGTCTTACTGGTGGTAAAAGAAACCAAGTGTTTGATAATCAGTTGCACAGTACAGGTTGATGACCATCGTGGAGATCATAATTCAGTTTTCCTTCTTGATGTAGAAGGTTTATATTGACCCTTTGCTCTCCAGGATTCTGCTGGGATTGCTGGAGTTCTGGCTCCAGGACTTGACGTTCTTGGAGGTCTTTTCCAGCCTTAATAATTCTGTGGTTCTGTGACTTTTCCTTTAGTATGCTAAGTAACTTAAAGAGGCTGAAATAATTTAGCCCCAATTTTTAAAATATCCTCATTTCCATTAAAGTGATTTTTTTTTTTTTAAAATCCTTTCAGCACCAGCCCACCCTTCTGCTGTGTGGATCTGTATTCCCTGAGAACAGGAGAGATGGTCAAGTCTATCCAGTTCAAAACTCCTATTTATGACCTGCATTGCAATAAAAGGTAAGGGTGCTCACTCTGCATTCCTTGTGTGTTAGGGCATGCCAGATTTTGGTAATAAATACAATTTCTGGTGTATGACCTCTCTGATTTTATTATTTTGACTCTCCTGGAAACACAGCTCTGGTTCTCCATTTCTCAAGGAGTGTTTCAGTTGGAATACATCAGTGTGCTTCCCCCATGGCTTTGGTTTAAGAAGCTCAAACCAAAAAATCATTTAAGCTTCTTTCAGTTGTGCTAAAGGGTGAGCAGGAGTCGCTGAAATCCTCGCTGATCCACCTACAGCTGGAGAAATGGGATCACAGAGAGTTTAAACAGCGCAGAGCACTAAGGAGTTTATGTCTCTCTTCTTTGTGTTGGTCTGTCAGATTCTGCCTTCCTGCACATCCAAAACATTCCTGGTGTGCTGTCTGTGGTTTGCAGGGAATAATATTCCAGTGAGTCAAATAGCAAAGCAGCATCTCTGGGTTGGGATAGAGAGAAAATGGCTCTGGAGGCTGAGGATCACAGAATTCCAACAGAACAGGAGCTGTTGTGTCCATGGAATCAAATTTTGCTGAGTTAACTTGAAATCCCCATCTCTCCCAGGCACGCAAAACTGAAGTTTTGTGGTTTGCTTTGTAGTTTGCCGCCTCTTTTTAAGGCAGAAGAGAAATCCCAGGATCCCTGTGTGAGGATCCTGCTGATCCCTTGGCACTCCTGATGGGAGAATTTGGAGTGGTGACTTTGGTCCAAGCCCTGCTGACGTTCCTGCTCCCTTCACCCACCCATTACTGCCATGAGTCACTGTGGCCTCAGGTGCCCTGGGGAAGTGGTGCAATCGAATTCCTGGGGTGAAGGTAGAGCCCTGGATGAAGAAATTACTGCATTTCTTTGGAAATACATACTGCCATGCCAGAATGGATGGTCCTTCAGTAAATAAGAGCACAAGTCATTGGAAAATTCAGAATGACTTGGGTTTTATGCCTGGTTTTGTTGCAGATGGGAAGTAGATGAGTGTGCATCAAAGTTGTGCAGCTAAGTGTAAACAGCTACTAAAAATAAATGGATCAATAAATCCTCTGGAATCATCCATCTGGGGGGTTCATTTCTGCACAAGGACAGAGTGTCTGCAAGGAGGAGAAAACAAAAATCTCCAGGACTGGGAAAGAGTCCCATCAAATATCCATAGGTTTTCAATATATACACATTACACTTCCACCTGCAGTCAAAGCCTTCCCAATATTCATTGGTTTCCTTTATTTTAGGCAATGCAGAAAAAGTTAGAATTGATGTACTTTCTTCAGTTTTTCTCTCCTGCGGTTTCAGCAATTGGAAGATGTCATTTAACTAAACCTACTAATATGTGCAGAACTAATTTATATTATTTATATATCTGAAAACATCAGCAAGCATGAGGGGATGGTGTATATTTTGATTTTAGTGTAGTCCTTCACAGGTATTGAGCTCTCATGGGATAAGAGGAAATGTTCTTATGGCAAAACAGACAAAAATAGGGAAAAAGGAGTAAAAGGCTGATTTCACACTGCTGGGAGATAATCATCACCCTTTCCCCAAGGATATGAGTTGAGACTGAGGTGATTCATCCCCTTTTAAAGGTGACTGTTCCAGGCTGTAACACACGATCATAGTGTTCACATGACGCATTAGGTGTGTGTTTTAGTCAGTGAGAGATGTGATTAATTTTTTTCCACGTTGCATCTTTACAGTTGAAAGTATTAAAAAAAATTTAATAATGCTCTATATTGACAGCTAATTAAAAAATACTTTCTCACAGTCTGCCTAATGAGAGAATAACAGATTATTAATTATGTCATATTGCTAAATATAGGTTTTACCTGTTGGCTTCCCAGGTGCTTCTTTCATGTCAGGCTTTTAAAAACTTGATTTTGGGAAGTCATCAGTGTGGGAGAAGGTGTACCCTGGTTCTAAAGCTTCCAAGATGCTGCTCTGCTTCCACATTTGCATCTCTGGGCTCTATTTTTTGAGGCAGCACTGTGTTTCCTGCATAGTTATCCTGTGGTGTTTGGCCTTTACAATAAAAGTGTGTAATCTACAAGCAAACACATAAATATACCTCTTCAATTTGCTAATTGACCCAAATTCTGCTTCTCTCAGCTCTGGCTGTATGCTGATATTCTTGGTATTACACCCCCTTGTGCTTTTAGTAAATAAAATGCTTTCATAAATCTGCACTGAGGTGGGCAATGGGATTATTTCACATTTAGCTCGTGTTCTGCCGATTGTTGATTTGATTGTTGTTTGAGTCAGTGAGAGTAATTCAGGGTCTTTGCAGCTCCATTCTTGCTTTTTAATGGAGCTTTTACAGCAGGAGGTGTATCACAAATGTGCTGTGTTGCTGTGGATCAGACCCCTGCACTTCCTGAAGTGGAGTTCATGTGGTTGGGAGGAGAGAGAGCCCTCGATAACTGCCAGGGATTGGTAACCTGGCACTTCATCACTGTGGAGTTTATATTGATGCTTTTGAAATAATTACATTTAGATATCGAATCTTTAAACCGATGCATTTAATGTCTAAAGTGGACGTTCCATTTCTGTGTTTGCAGGATCCTTGTTGTGGTCCTGCAGGAGAAAATCGCCGCCTTTGACAGCTGCACTTTCACCAAAAAATTCTTCGTTACAAGTATGTACAATGTGGGGCTCAGAGGTGGGCTGAGACAAAACAGATTTTTTTGTGTTTCTTTTATTTCTAAATCCTCAAAGCAGGTCTCCACAAATCATTTGGAGCTTCAGGAAAACTTGCTTCAAAAAAACCCCAAACCCAAATGCCACTCTGTCAATATTTAACTCTTTTCTATATTAAATATTGCTGTAACTAATTGGAAAGGGCACCCACACTGCCATGCATCAGCAGCTGAACAATTCTTCTGTTCATTTTGCACAAATGTGTGTAAAAGCCTCAGGTAGGAGTTCCAGGTTATCACATCAGCAGCAATTAAACCCACATCAGCAGTGATCTACTCCCTGTTCATTTTTGGTTGTTCCTTGGGTAAACTGGTTTTTTTTCATGTGTACTTGCATTACATAATTTACTTTGGAAAGGTTAGAGTTTTATTATTAAAAAGAGTCTGCATTTTTCTGGATGTATTCTCAGTTGCAATTAGAAAAGTTTAAATTATTTTTTTATATTATCTGTGTATTTATAGAAAAGTCTCCTTAGGAGAAGCTGTTTCTTGTCATAGTTTGAGGGAAAGCAGCTTTATGCAGTAATATTAAAGTTGCCAATAGGTGTCAGTTTCTTCCTATCCATGGATGTGAGATACTGGGAATCTGCTGGGATTCAGTGACAAGATCCACTTATTTGTGTCCTATTCATCACTCCCTTTTACTTCATCAAAAAGAATTAGGGTACCAGCCTTGCTTTACTTTACATCAAGAGTAAAGAAAAGCCCTCAGTTAAATGAGTATTTTGAGAATTTTTGGGCTTATTTTGTTGGTTTTTTTTTTTTTTTTTAAAATAAAAGATACTGCAATTTATTTTTAAAGATTAACCCACTGAAGTTAATTTTGAGGAACAGAGATACCCCATTCCCAACCATAACTTTGATTTGCAGTGCGTTTTGTGGGACAGCAGTGAAATTTAAAGAAGATAAAACTTGTGGAGATAATGACCAAATTATTTTTTAAAAAACCTCCAAAAATTCCTGAAATGTCACTAATCACAGTGTATTTCTTCAGCTGTGCTGCTTTTTAATATGAGAAGCTCAAGATTTTCTCAAACTTTGTTCCGGTTTAATTAAGGACAACCTCATTTTTGGGGCATTTCGGACGCCCCAACAGCCAGAGCTGGAGCCACCACAGCCCTTCCCTGTCCCCTGCCAGCTCGGTGGTGGCTGTGCCATGGTGTGAGTGGGCAGAGCCCTGTGGTTTTGCCTGGATTTTTGGGTTTTTGGGACCTGTCCCGAGGATTCCAAGCTCAGCCGTTCCCTGGGTCCCGCTCGCGGGCGGGTGCCGTGCCCCGGCACGTCGGGGCTGCTGCACAGCTTTGTCTGAGCTTTGCCATTTCATGTGCTGAAATCTCCTCCACCTGAGAGCGTATCTTTAAAGGCTTAAGTTCCTCTGATGTGTTTGAAATTGGATGTAAACGAGCTCCCTCGTTACCTGCAGGGATTTCTGGGAGGCAGCCAGCTGGCCATGACTGGCTTCTTTGGCTGTGCCTTTTTAAAAAAAAAATATTAAAGGACAGTGCCAGTATCAATTAAAAAAGTAGAAATCCCTGAAAAGGAAGCTCAGAAAAAGGTTTTAGAGGCCTTTTTGTTTGGATTATTAGGGCAGCCTGTGTCCTGCCCAGACTGCTCCTGGTGCACCTCAGCTGTGAGGATGTCACTGCCTGCCCAGAGAATTTGTCAGCGTGAAAGAAATGCTCCGACTGCTTTCGGTCAGAAGTGAGGGCATAAAAGGTCAGAAATATTACTGAGGATCACTGATTCTTTGAGGGCTTTTCTATTGCTTTGTAAACCACTTTAGGAAAAGAAAATCTCTTTTATTTCCAAGAAGATTTGGTGATGATGTGGAAATCACATCTTCTATCCCTCTCAGCTAAGTGGTGTGGGAGCCTTAGAACCTCACTGAGACAACACAAACATAAGCAGGGGCTCTGGTCTGTTTTGTTGATTATTTAGATATAGAAATGAAATGCAGAATGTCCAATTAAAAGCAGTGTCAGGAATTCTGAAGTTCCTCAGAAATGCTAATGCAGCTGCCGTGCACATGAGGAGTATTTGTCGTTCTGTTTTTGTTTTTGTGGTTGGATGTGTAGCTTAATATATTGTTACAATAAATATACCATAAAATATTCAGGATGTAGAACATGGTCAAGTTTGTGCTGCTGTTGGAATGTTTTAACTCCTGATTTCCTGATTTTTCCTGAGCAAGTTTGACATAGAACCAACCTTTGTTTTCCCCTGCATGGGATTACGTGGAAATGTGCTGATTTGACTTGGATGGCAGGGAGCCAGCACGTTTTATTTGTGCCTTTTGTAACAAAACCTCAGTGTACAGGTGCTCCACACTGGGAGAGGGAATTTAAGACAGGTGCTTAAACGTGGAGGGAAAACATGCTGTAACTATTGTAGAGAAATTACCAGGATATCCTCTAATCTACCCTGTGGGGTGTTCTGATTTTTAAATGTCTGCTAGGAGAAGGCAGAGCATCAGTCTCAGGGCAGCCACTTCCATCCATCACTGCTCTCCCCGTGCTTGGAGCCAGCTCCTTTTCCCTAAGAAAAGACACCGAGGGGAGGGGAAAGCCCAGCAGGAATTTCACATCCTGCACTGGTTTAAGTGCTCGTGTGGCCAAACTAAAAAAAGAAATCATTTGATGCTTATGTTAAGAATGTGCTTCCTTTGCTAGTTGTGAGTGTCAAGGTGTGGATTTAAACAGATTCTTAAATAGCTCAGCGTTTTATTGTGGTTCACTTCAGATTGCCTTCAGAGCCTTTTCTGCCTGTGACTGAAGGATCAGAAACCAAAGGGATGCTCAGGCTTTTTTTGCCCCTGCTTTGCTCTAAACAAAAGCTGCAGAAAAGCTGAATTCCATTGATTTCTATTACATCAGTGCTCCTCACCCCAAAACTGCTTACTTAGTGCAGCACTGATGATTATGACCGTGGCCTGATGGATACTTTCCTTCTCCATAAAGAATATCCTCCCCACCCCTTGGGCCCTGAGCAGAGATTCTCACAGATAACATCATGCATGTGGCATCATCCCTGTGTCCGATAACGAGGGCCTGCTCAGCTTCCCTGGCCCTTCCACTCCTCGTATTGATATATTCTCCATCCATTATTCCCCAGGGATGGAGACAGTTATTGCAGCCATTAGCTGGCACCACATTTCTATTGATGCTGTTCAGTAGAGCCCTCAGAGGTAATTCTGCAGATTTTAGTCAGAGTACTTTATTGTATAGAAAGTCTCAAAAGGCTCTCCTCACCACAAGCCAAAAATCAGTCAGTGGATGTTAAATGCCCTGCACCTCTCCGAGTAAATAAAACCCCCAAACCAAATGGTGTTGGATGCTCTGATCTGCAGTTTGGATTTGGGATTCTGTTTGCTCTCACATTCACACATAAGGAATAATTTGGTGGTTTCAGTTTGTCACAGGGCTGGTCTGGAAATCTCCAAGGCTTTTTTGGACGTTTCTGTTGGAATTCCTTTCTCTGACGGGCTCACAGGGAGCAGTTTGAGCTCTTGACTTTAAAGTAAAAACACTGGGTGTCTTATGAAGAGGTTTAATGCCTGAAGAGTCACATTCTCGAAGTTCTGTGTGTTTCCCTCCTCAGGTGTGGCCATTTCTCCTGGTTATCCCACACGGGATAATAATTGACAGGATTCCTGTGTCTGTGGGGGATCAGCTCAGACTGAAAGTCCTCGGGGCAGGTGGGAAGGGAGCTCCTGAGTCACAGGATTTTCTTGATCAGTGAAGAAGAGCCAAGTATGTTGCTGTGGATTGCTAGAAGCACTTTTAATTTTTATACACACTCATCTATATGAGCACCTACCCTTTCACGGTGTTTTTCCCTGAGAAATGTTGATTTAATTTTGCTTTTTCTTTTTAACGGTGTTGCTTATAAGAGCGTTTTTTTCCTGGCTGTGGGAATCAGTGTCTCACCATTCCAGGATAATGCTGAAACACTTCTAGGAGAGGTCTTTAGGGCACCGTGGTGGATTTATGGGAACAAATGGCTTTGGTGCTGCAGGAGGTTTTGCTCCACTGCAGGAAAGTGTAAATACAACAGAAAAGCTGCATAAAGCCACAACAGAGGCCTTAGTCCCCAAGATGTCTGTCTGTCATATCTCCTGGCTCTGACAGTTTTACAAATTATATGTAAAACAGGAAGTGCTCTTTGTTTCTATATAAGTTATTTTTATCTAAAGCACCCAAATCCTTAATGTTAAAGGGCAGACGAAGCCATCTGACATTGTGCTGCACAGAAACAACAGCCCCAGTGGCAGCTTTATTATTTGTCACTGTCCGAGTCTGAACAAAAAAAGAAAGTAAACCTGAGATTAAACATTGCCCTGAAATCAGTCAAACTGTGCTAAATTAAACAGCCAGGCCTAATGAACATGAAAGGCCACTGATTTTTTTAGTAAAAGCTCTAGGATTGTGCTTGGACTTGTGGAGTGACAGTAAAATAATAAAATCATGGAAATCCTGGGTTGGAAGGGACCCACTGGGACCATCAAAGTGCAGATGCTTCAAACTGCCATGGCACAGTGGACAGGGAAGAAGATCTTTGTAGTAATAATAATAATAGCAATAGCAATGGTAACATTTAAAAAAATTAAATCTGTGGTCCTTCCACATACTTCTCTGAGGGAATTCAGTTCTTCTGGTCCAGGATAGCATAAAATCATGGAATAGTTTGGGTTGGAAGGACCTTAACAGTGTGAAGCCATTCCCCTTGTCCTGGCAATCCAGACCCTTCTCCAAAGCCTCTCTCCAGCATTTATGGCTTTTCTTCTTCAATTTATTTCTAATTGGGTGTTATTTTCTTTTAGTGTTTTAGTAGCAGTAATGCCACTATGATTTAAAAATAAATGAGGGGGGAAAAAAATATAAAAGGCCCTGGGTGGCAAACCTGATTTCTCAGTGGGTCCATCCTGCTCCTTTGCTCTTCTACTCCATTTTATGGGTGATACTTAAACAAAAGGAAGTACAAGAACAATAGAAGAGTTTTGGAAAGTATGTGACAGTGTGAGAGTAATAACATTTACACAGGGCCTTTCATCTAGAAGGAACCCAGAGGAATTTATAAACAATATTGCTTTATACAGTTTATAAACAACAAAAAAATTGGTTTGCTTAAAAAAACCCCAAAAACTTCAACCAAACAAAAGAAATATTAGATAAAACAACTTATATGATTTGTTTTCCTTGGAATAAACAGTGCTTTTGCTACAACAGTATCACTGTACCCATTATTTATCGCATATTCCCTCTCTGTGCTCCCTGTCATGGATCTGCTTTCTGGCTGCTCTGCAAGACTTAAGGATGGAGTTTTGTAATTCCATTCCTATGGAGTGCTCTGTGTTTCGTAAGACCCAGAAAAGAGCTACAGATTGATTATTAGAGAAGTAGCATCTCTTCAGTGGGTTCTTGGAGCTATTTATTTAAAAATACACAATGGCCCTGCTTCACTGATTTTTGAAGTGATAATCCAGCAAGTCCTTTGAATGATTAAAAGCAAAGAATTTCGGTTGAAATGAGTTACTTCTTTTGGAATTTGTTTAGAAAACTGTGTTTAAAACCACTGGACGCTTCAGATGCCATATGTCATCTTTAATGAACCTTGCCAGGCACTGAACAGAAAAATCCTTGTTTCTCCAGAAATCAGGAAGGTTTCCTTAGGATGAAGGTGAGCCTGGGAATCTCTGCCTTCATGGCCTTCCCTGTGACCCAAAAGATGCCATTTCTGCCTTACTTGGGGATTAGAGACAGAATCCTAAAAGGATTTTTGGTTAATAACTGCCCATTACCTCAGCTTGAAATAAAACTGGACTCCTCCAGTATGGATTCCTCACAGGTACAAGGTGTGACGTCTCCATTAAAAATCCCCCCCAAGAAACACTGAATCAAAATTAGTTATAAAAAAGGATGAGTATGTACCACTGCAAAGGAAACTGGAGAGAATTGGGGAAAAGAAAGCAGTGAAATGATGGAAAAGGAAAGTTTTCCTATTAAACTGATAGGGAAAAAAGACTGAAACAAGACAGAAAAGAACTTTAAATGTTTTTCATTAAAAACTAAGAACAAAGTCAAGATAGAGGGGATGAAAGTCTGGAAAATAGCAAATCCAGTTGGTTTTTTTTTTTGGGAACTATAAATATTGTTGTAGGGAATAAAGTTCTTACAATGTGCTGTGGAATTAAAAATCAACCAGTAGTGTCTTAAGATAAATGTGATGGGCTGTGTTTGAAGGAAAACAACGTTAGATGACTCTGATTTTGCTTTTTCATTCCCTCAGCTTTATTAATTCACATGTTAATTTGCAATAGTTTATCACGTGTCATTTTACAGTGTGTTTTAGTGAGGTTTGAGAAAGAAAGAAAGTGCTCTGAGTAAGGAATCCTGCAAAATGAAAATAAGTCCTGGCTTATTTTCGACAAGCTCTGACGGTTAGCATCAGATTTTCCTAGAGAGAATATTGTATTCCTGTATGTACCTACATATTCTTTAAATCTTTATTTTATGAAGACGCTGTGGAGATGCTGAAGAGCTGCTCCAGTTGAAATGGTTTAAGTTTTATAAGTGGCGTGTTTGGTGATTTATCGGCCCAGGCTCTGTTCTAGCTGCCGTGGCTCGTACTGACTTTGCTCCTCTGAGCAGCGTTTTCCCAACGTGCTGTTTGTTTAAAAGACAAGTGGGAGGACAGGAATGCGTTGCTTTTCTCCTCTTGGCTGCTCTCTTTGTGTTCACATTGCCATCACTGAAGATCCAGGATGAGCTTTTGGAAAACAATTCAAGGAAAGGACTGGAGCCTTGGTTTTCTGTAGGAGCTCAAGACTAATGGAAGCATCCAGAGTCAGAGGAGGGGAAATTTGTGTGGGTTTTCAGAGATGGGTACAGGAGGTGATTTGGTTTATTATGGCCTTACAGTTCTGAATCTCCAAAGGGTGCTAGAGATTTTCATCATTACCACAAGGGTAGTAATTGAAAAATAGTGGAAAAGAAATAAAGCTTCTCTTTGCTCACTCACAAAGCAAACATTTATATAGCTCTTTGGAGAACTCCAGGTAATGTGGGATTCCTGTATTCTCACTAAAACAAAATGTATAAAATCAGCACAGCAACAAGTAGGTTAAAAGCATATTTGAATGCAAATAATCACAAACTATATGCTTATTTCAGTTACCATTTTATAACTCAGTTATTTTTAAAAAAAGGGAAGAAACTAAGAAATTGTAACATTGAAAAATCTACCTATGGGGCTGTTTTGATGTAGGTAACATTTACATCTTGGAAGTGGGAAAACCAAGGCACAGGATATGAGGTCCCAGGGTGTCCTTGGCCAAGCCCCTGATCAGAGGGATCCTAGATCTTGTTCCTCACTGTTCCTTAGGGCAGCACCAGTGGGAGTTTTTGAGCATAGGAACTTTATAAAATTAGCAGAAAAACTTCCACTTTGATTCTGATTTTCAAAATGCACTTTTTCTGCTTTTTTTCCCAGCTTTGGAGTTACTCATTTCCTCTGCACAGAGACAGGAGATAACTGTGTATTCAGAAGTTGTGAAGTAGTTGCCAGTAGGTTTTCACCTATATTTTTGTGGGTGATAGGCCCAGTTAAGCTGGTTCTAAGATCAGATGTTTTTTAGTGCTTGCTTGGTTTGCTGCACTTTTGGAAGGACTTTCCCTGAGTGATCCTTTCTTGGATGACCTCTCCATGCTGTCATTAAAACTTGGAAACTTTGGTCTTCTTGACAGTTAGTTCTGCATTCTCATTATGTTCATTCCTATTGTAAACACGCTAAAGTTGCTGCTGTTATTGCTTAGAATGGCTTTTTCCTCTGTTGTTTTGAAGTCTAGTAGAAATAGAAGTTAATCTTTAAGAGAGTGTGGCTGGTGAGGATTGGATGGCCCAGCTCGATGGGTCACGCCGTGTCTGTCTTTTCATTTGCCTCATAGATGATGTTCTGCTGACTCCAGCTGTTTTTTTGGAAAGCAGAAAAACAATTTGCTTTTCCTTCCCATAAAGTATAACCCTTTGTTTATCCTTGTGCTGCTGCAAGTTTCCAAAATGCAAAGACTTGCAAAGAAAAGAAAGGGAGGAAATAGCTCCTTTTTTTTACGCTGTTTTTCGTATCGGAGAGTAGAGTTTAGGACCGAGCTGAATTGTTGACCTTTGTGGAATTTATTCTTAGAATTGGCTGATTTGTGTGTGGAGTCTGATTGACTGAGCCCAGTTCATGGGACAAACCATGGGCAGTGGGTTTGGGGAGGGCAGTCCCAGCTTTTCTAAGTAACTCTTCTGTTCAGTGATCAATTTTGCATTTGAAGAATACTTTTTGCAGTTCTTCATTGACTTCAGTTCACTGAAGTAATTGAGAACAGCTCCCTTTTCCAAGCAAGACGTGTTTTTTGCTGTGAGTCGTTGAATTGCTGGGACTCCTTTATTTTTCTCCTGCAGGGATGTTACGAGTTTGGGAAATGCAAGTCACTGTGGAGATTTACATGACGAAGGTTATCATCTGACAGCTTTTAATGCTGTATTTTATACATAAAAGGGAAGGCAAAAGAAAGGTTTGGGGGACCTGAATGCCTTTCCTAACCCAGATAAGAGCTGCCGAGGCAGAAGTCGGCATTAAAACCTCACTGATCCTGATCTATAATGTCATCGGAAGAACACGTTTGTATTTACTACCCAGGGCTGTATTTACAACCTTTTTTTTGCTCGCTTTGTTCCTTAAGAGGCTCTGGCTGCCCACATTTTATGCACTCCTGGAATGCAATAACAATTGTGGCATCATCTCTTCAGAATTCGTTTTCCTTCCTGAGATCAGGCGGGCGATAAGGCCTCACAAAACCCTCACTGGGTTCTGCCTTCCCGGCCTGAGATGGGTTTAATTGGATGAATTAATTCTCTCCTTCCCTTGCTTTCTGACCTTTGAAACAGCTCGCTGTGATCTTTGGAATTTTGCAATACCCTCAGTGCTCTGCTCTGGAAAATGAAATCCAGGGTTGTTTATCTCGGCGGGGCCTACGCAGGCCCAAAACCGCGTCCAAAGTGTTGTCAAATGTCCATTTAAACTTCCAGAAACGTGTTAGCACTCCCACACACCTTCTCACTGCTCTGCAGGTGTGGAAAATAAAACCATTCCCCTTCTGCAAGTCCTGCTGTCCTCAGGAAATGTTCTGGGCTGTTTGGGAGCCCTCTGGAAAAGAGCTGGATATTGAGATCCGGTTGCTTTTCCTTGCCACGGCTGCAGCGTCAGAGTCTGCTGCAAGAGATTTTGGGGGAATAGGAGCTTAACTGGCCGTGGCTGGATTTGGGTGTTTTGTTTTGTTTTGTTTGGTTGGTTGGGGGTTTTTTTAGGATTTTATGCAATAAACTGCATAAAAGTTGTGTGTTGTGTGTGTTGTTCTGAAATGCTGTGTGCCTGAGCCCAGCGCTCCGTCTGCCCGGGGGACGGGAGCGGCCGCCCAGGGCTCCTTTAAATCAGGCACACATGGCTGTAAGGTCTTCAATATTTTGTTTCTTGGCCAATCAGTGAGAGAATTTAAATTGCTAAATTGACTGTATTAGCCTAAGAACTGATGAAAACTGAGATTAACCATTTGCTTCGTAGCCTCCTCCTTCCCCCGTTCTCTCCTCCTTTTTTTTTCATGTAAAAACGCATATTTTAAAATAGAAATTATTTATTTTATTTATAAAAGTATTTATTTTGCTTATAACATTTTATAAAAAATACATATTTAAAAACTTTATATATGAAATGCCATTTAATATGGGCATGATTCATTTTAAGCCTTGCCATGTTTTCATTCACAGCTATTTTCTCTTACAGGTATTTTCATGTTTTAATCCTCAGGAATAATTCTCTTTTCTGTGCTCATTTTTATCCATATGTATAAATGTATTTTTAATGATACCATAAAGGTAATGGAAAGCAGGTGAACAGTGGAAAAATTGCCACTGATTTTAAAGGAATTATGAATTTTCCCACTGTGTAAAGTTAAGTTTATGCGAAGTATATTGAGAGACTGAGGGCTTGTATATAGAATTGTTAAAATCAAAACCAAAAGCATTTTAAAAGGCTGAAGGCTTGTATATAGAATTATTAAAAATGAAACCAAGAGCACAATACATCCTTTCATACAATAAAAATCTAGAAGAGCTTGAAGTGAACAAACTGTTCACCAACAGAAAGGTGGCAATCAAATAAAATGAATTAAAATGTGAAGATACAGAACCAATCGAGTCAAACATCAATATTCCCTCACCCCAAAATGTCATTTTTGTATAAAAATGGCTTTAAAAATGCAAGCATAAGGAGAAATGAATATTTACACGTAATTAAATGTTCAAAATAGCTCATCTAACCACAGCCTTATCTCTAGAAACAAAAATGCAAGCATCCACTGAGTGATATTAGCAACTGAAAGGCTTTTGTTTAGACTTTTTGTTTTCTTGGCAAAAAAAAAAAATTCTTTGGAAGAAGTCATTAAGATATTTCTTAATGTTGCCTTTTCCAACTTTGCAGGCTGCTATCCTTGTCCAGGGCCAAACATGAATCCTATTGCTCTTGGAAGCCGTTGGCTTGCTTATGCAGAAAATAAGGTAAGGAGGGGTTTGAGATCAAAAAATACTTCTAGGTTTTGTATATATATGGGGAAAATGGTCTCAGGAAAAAGGTGTGTGCAAAAGAAGGTCTGTAAGAGGAGTTGCATTAAAATAACAGACTTAAGTATTTTAATACATCAGATCTTTACTGTGCACATTTGATTTAAGCTCAGGAGCTTGGAAGGCAGAGAAGACAGCCATCAACATGTGTTTTCAGTGAGGTAACTCAATAAGCAACCCGTTTTGTGCTTTGAAAGTTTAAAGCATTTAATTACAGACACTTCTGAAGGTGGGCAAAAAACACTTCCTGAATTCTGTTTGGGGAAACTGAGTCTGGGCAGAGCCTGGGTTTGTCTGAACCAACACAGCAATGCACTCTGTAGGTTAGAAAATGGCATTAAATTGGCCACTTTTGAACATCTTTGGAAAAAGTTAAGCTCCAGGAAAAAAAAAAAGAAAATGTTTAAAGACTTTTTCTTCTTTCTAGAGAGAAAGAAAAAAGATTCCAAGCAAAGAAATGATCACTGCTTTTACCCAGAGAAGCAGTTGTGTATTTAAAGCTTGAAGTGAAGCCTAAATTCGGCTTCTAATGCCTTATTTTTATTTCAAAGCAGATGTTTTTTCTCCCTTCCACCTGTGAGTGGAGAAGCTGTTTCTAGAGCTCAGCCAGAAATTATCAGAGGCAGATTTTAGAAATATATTTGCTGTTACACCTCCTCTAGCCCAGCTGATTCCTTCCCAAATTCAGGCCTGCCTTTCCTTTAGTGCCACACCTTGCTGGTGCTGGAAAACTTAACCCTTGTCAGCAAGGGATTTAAAAAGTATTGCTGCCAAAATATCAGCCACTGATCAGCAAAAGAATTGTATCACAAAGGGAATTCAAATGGCTTGTGTGTTCCCAGGTAAATTCACTGTGGGCTTTCCCTAGTTTAAGTATTTTTATTTAGATATTTAAATATAAGCAGGACAGTAAAGCCTGTAGAAACAAATACATCTTACAGAAATTTTTAATTTTCTTTACCTCAAATAGTTAAACAGGCAACATGTTCTATGTTAAAACAACAAATATCTAATTTTTTTTCTAAACAACAAATATCTAATTTTTTTTCTAATTTTACATAGAAGCAGAGATTCTATTGTTAGTTAGGGTTCAAAGGCAAAGCCTCCTTTTGTAGGGTGATGGCAGGTACAAGAGTCTTGTTTTGATTCATTTGTTTTGAAGGAAGGCAATAAAAAGCAAACTCCATGTACATTCCTTTAATCTATTAAATGCAAAGTTTCAAACAACTCTTTTCCTTTGTCATTTCTTTGCTTGCTCGTCATAAAAAGGAGGGGAAAGCCACACTCGGATTCTTAGAATGGCTGATATTTAATGTTACATATACATGGCTAAAGCTTTTGATTATATTTATTTAAATTTATTTGTGGTATTGCTGCCAGACCAAAAATCCCACCATTTCAAAGTTTATGAATTCTTAGTGAGTACTCATCTGGTAATTGAAAACTGGAGCGGGGGACGCGACAGTCTGGGTGGCACCCAGAAGATTATAAAAAGGGGTTAAGTGTCTCAGCAGGGCTTTTTGCTATTTGTAGGAAAAAACACACCACTGCACATGATAAATAAGAGCTCTGGTAATGGGTTATGGGTTTGTGTAGTTTAATAGTAGTTACTTGGTTGCTGTCTTTCTTCTTGTAGCTGATCCGATGCCATCAATCCCGTGGTGGAGCCTGTGGAGACAACATTCAGTCTTACACTGCCACAGTCATTAGTGCTGCCAAAGTGAGTCCATCATCTGCCCTGGGAGAGCTGCTCGTGGAACATAATTATGAGGTTTCCCTGCTGAATTGGGCTGTGTGTCATCACCCCCCTCCCTTCCCAGAGAGGAGAGCACACTGAGAACCCCGCAGGCAGCAGCACCGTGCCTGCGCTCCCCGTCCTGCAAATCTCTGACTAACTGTAGCTTTCCACAAAGTGATCCCGTTTCTGAACTGATTTTTTAAAAATTCTATTTATTACAAACAGCTATTTATATTAGAGGGAAGTGACAGTGGGATGGATTTGTGTAATGGCTATTCATAATGGCACAAGTTTATATGATTAGAGATCAACATTGTGAATTATTAGTCTTTTAGCATCATGAAAAGTGACTTTACAAGTGCCTGGTTCTTTTTGGACTCCATCACACCCCCATTATACATTTTGCTCTCTCTGAAGGGTGACAGCACAGTACTGGAGTTAATTAATTACCTTCTTTGAAGGTTAGAGCTTATTAATGACTGTTTACATATAGGTTCCATTGCCTCGTTTTCTTACTTCAGACGATGTTATAAAATCCCTCTGTTTTCAGAGAAATGTCTGGGGTTTTGTAGTATCAAAAGAAGCCCATGGCTTGGAAAAATCTTAAACAAGACCGAGCACAACTTTTGTTTTACCATCTCCCTCCCAGCTCCTTTCCTTGCTGCAACAACAATTTCTTTTTCTCACACACACACACACAGAGTGAGTTTTGGCACTGTGGGGTGAACTCGGTGCTGATTACAAGCTTCCCTTGGAACCACCAGCCTTTTCATTTCTGATACGTGCAACAAAACAAACCTAATAATAGGAATGAAATGACAGCGCGGGACAGAAGGCTCAGTGGCACCGAAGAAAACAACAGTTAGGAGAAGCCACAAAGAGAGACACAGGGCAGGCCAGCTCATGTGAAAACAAAACAGAAAAACAAACAGTCCATCACAATCACAGTGTGGCCGGAGAAGGAGAAAAATCACAGCTTTTTATATTGTTGAGGGGAGCTGGAATTGCTCCTCTCCTGAGGTGATTCGCTGAATTTCTCTGTACTTTCACCATCAGCACAGTTAAAAAAAAGGTGTGGGGGGAAATCTCCCCAAATTCGTTCGATCTCAGCATCGTGAACATCTTTTTTACAGCACAGATAAGTTTGAAAAACCGACTGGCTTAGTGTGATCAGCCACAGTTCGGATCAGATGTGGTAAAATCCTACAAACAGTTCACTGTAGCTGATGACCTTCCCTATTGAGTAGTACTAGCCAGGGATCATAATCCAGAAATTCTGCTGTTAAGCTGAATTTGTCACACTGAAGTAGTGCTATTGCATCATGTGAATAGATACTGAAGATAAAATGTGTTTATAATCATAGGAAAGAAAAGATTGTTAGCCTCTGTACAGAGATAAACCCACAGTGAGAGTTAGGAAAGGGGATAATCCCCAGGGCACGGTCTCTGTGCTGCTCTGTATTTGCACAGCACATTGCTCATGCTCCTGCCTGTTGGATGTTACTGTAATAGACAAGATTAATACTAATATAGTTTTAAATATTTGCATGATTTGGCTCTTGAGGAGTGTCTCAGCCTTAGTGTATTAATTTGTTATCCATGAGTGCGCCACAGTAAATCTGCAATGTTTAATTTATTAATGATTTCATTGAGTCTTGGCTTGCTGTCTAGCAGGTTTTCATCTCTGATAACTGCAGGGCTGACTTTCTTGCTGGCAGATAGATGCTCCAAATATCTGTTGCTCTTTGTCCATCTCATTTCCTCACCATCAACTTCACTCCTTCCTTATTTAATTCTTCATTTAGGAACCTCTACTGCTGTTGTGTCCTATCTGCTGCAGGGGTTTGTAATTCCTTTGATCAGTACAGGACCAGCTTTTTGGGAAGTGGATGTCCTTTCCTTTTCCCTGCACTGCTGCTTTTTGGTTCAGAAGTGGTTCCATTAAAGTTCTTGTTTTGCCAGGTTACCTTGGGTTACAGCCTTTTCTCTGGTTGGCTTCCAATTTCCTAATGAAGTGAAAGAACCTTCGTGTGAAAGAGAAGGAGAGCTGAGAGCTTTCAGCAGGGTCACTTTGGAGAATTGCCTTTCAGATCCTCTCTAGAAGGTCTTGGTGGCAGCACAGGATATTTTCTGAATGGTTTTCTCTTTGCTGCCCCGTGTCCTGGTGGGACCAGGGGTTTGTCCTCAGTGGGAGGTGCTGCTTTTGGTGCAGCAAATAAATTTCCTCCTTACTCAAATAACTTGGAAGTTGTTTGGGAAGGTCCCTATTAACCAAAAACGCCGAGGTCAAAGTTGTGATTATGTTGGTGGCTTTCTGGGTGTTCATGTTCTAAAAGCTCTCGTTGTTTCTGTCATTTGACCAAGCAGAAAAGTTCTGGAAGCAGAAAATGTGTCAAGATTCACGTTTGGGGTTAATGATGAGCAAAGATAGAAACAGATGTGTTTGGAAAACTGAAAATATCATTCCTTGCAAGTGTTGAAGAATGCACTCAGTGCGTGTAGACAGGAAAGGTTCCTTCCACAGGATAAAGGTTCTTTTCAGTCCAGTTGAACAGAGTAGAATGGACATGGAATTTCTTTCAGAATAAACCCCATTATCACTTTGTTCAAACTGAGTGTGAGGCTCAGCTTCACTGTGTTGACACCCAAGGCAGATCTTTTTGATATCTCTTTCTGCTTTCTAGAGATTTTTCATTTGCAACCAAATAAATCATATAAAATGTATTTATTATGAGAAACAGGAACAATATATTGTGCTGTCGCTAAAAGGATGCAAGGCCTTTGTTGGAACAAAGCAGCCTAACAGGCACTGAATGGTGCCTTTTAATTCTTTTCATCTAATTAAAGTTGTACTTACTTTTCGATTAAATGAGGTATGAGGGCATACATTTATTTTAATTAGATATATGTATTTCTTTATATTTAAATGAATGTGAACAGTCATGTTTTTAAGTAGATAGGGTACACATGAGCTTATAGATAACGTGTGTTTCTGCACGTTGTGGATCATTGGTTACAAAAGGAACTGGATCAATGATTTTAATTTTATTTATAAGCAGACTTCACTGGCAGGTTCCCATCAGTGACAAAGGAACTGGGACAGTGCAAACTTTAACCCATCTCATTTAAAATGTATTTGCTCTGTCACATGTCTCGCATCAAATTATAAACCAAGTCCTTCTCACCTCATAACTCCTTCGCTTGATTCCTTCTCCATATCTTTTAATCCTGTAGTGGTAAAGTGATTTAGCAAAGGCTGCATCTGTTTTCTCTTGTTACCTGATAACTTCTTAATGAGGACTAACAGCTTATGTGAGAGCAAGGTCATTAGCCCTAATGGATGGAGGGGACAGCCGATATGGCATGGGAAAGGTTAAAGATTACCCCAGAAGTTTTTGCAAATATACACAACAGCACAGGGCAGTAAGTGCTGTAATGGTGCTGCACTGATATTCCTGAGCTAATGGCCTTGGCCCCATCTCTGCACACCTCTCCCTGCTGCAGGCCCACGCTGCTCCCACACGGAGCAGGGATTCAGCTGGCTG